>CAJVPY010003493.1:0-14010 GCA_910591965.1 Dentiscutata erythropus
CAAATTGCTTTATTTCAAAATTTGATTGGACCCGCACAGTGCGCGCACATGCGCACACTGTGAAAAATAAACACTGGGAGTGATAGACCAGATTTTGTGTGTAATTATGTCCGCATCTATTTTTAGATTAGATGATCGTCATTATGCATATGATTAGCCAATCCTCTTTCGAGGTTTGGCTAGAGGAAAATTTAATTTTAGGCCAAAAATTAGTAATTCTATGCTTCGGACATCTAACAGTATCTGTTTCCTAGTGTTAGAATGCTTTAAATCACTAGTATCGTTACCTCTCTCCAATAAGGTTAAAATTATATCAACAACGCATATCAGTATAATGTATGTGTATTTGCACTAAACTATATTATATATAAATATTTAAATTTATCTCAACAATCAAAATTTGATTATTTACAAATCAAAAAATCGTTTCTAAGCCCTGATTTGATGTGGAAGGACCCATATTATACTTCAAATTCATTTTTGTGACTTTACACAATTTACTGTTATAATGATCCTGCTTTTAAAAAATATGATCCAAAAATAATATATAAGTTAATAAATGTAAAATATTGATGTTAATCATCTCGATATCCTTAAAATTAGGCGGCCAAAATTTTTAACATTCTACATCTAGCACTGATTCAAGAACTCTATATTGGTTGAATAAAATATATCCACGTATTGAATTTTTATTAAAGATAGTTATTCTTGTTAACCGCATATTTTAAAGTCAAAAAACCTTTGCATCTTGGCAACTAATCGATTGACTTTAACAAATATATTACGGTACTACAGTATTAATCAATTAATTGACTAGCTAATCGATTAACTGTACCAGAATAATTAATCAACTAATTAGTTATTCAGTATAATCGATTTTTTTAATCAAATTTAAAAAATTAAGACCAACTGATCGATTGCATTTTTTGTTCAATTTGGAACACTATTACCAAGTCACTTTTAACTTTTTTTAGTTGTAAAAGGTCGAAAGTTTTATTTTATTAGCCACATCAACCTCATTATTTTTGTTTATTCCAAATTAATCTTATTTCATAAATCTATTTTTGCTTTATTCTAAATTAATTCTATCGCATAACATATTTTTTACTTTATTTCTAATTTAGTACACATGCATCATAACTAATATAATACGTACAATTACAATCTATATACTAGTAAATTCACTTTGAAAGGTCCCAATAACTTTAGTCAGTGTAACTTCAGATGCTTGAAGGCAAAGATATACACACTACATTTACATGCATTTACTGTATTCGAATTTATTAAAGTTCAAAAAGTTCAATCTTTTTCTTACGATATGACATGAGAGTAATTCACGATGGAATTATCGAGTGTTATTCTTTCTTATAAACTTTTGGCGCTGTATTTATTCCTTTGCTTATTCATAACATCAACGAAATCACAGCTGAATTATTTTAATTACACAGAGACTAAATTAGGTGATCAAAATACGCCACCTCTTGAAGCAGATATTAAAACTTATGATGACGGAACAATTCTCGTTCATATTGTCCGAAATAAATCAACTTCAACAACCGATTGTTCAAAAGTTCAGGGGATGAGTTTAGAACAGCAATTACGAATAAGAGCTATTCTTAGAAATGGAACAGTTAAAGAGATCGATCCTGATTTAAAATTAGATCCTATAAATTATTGTTTACTCAATAATACTTATACTAAACATGAAATTAAGAAAAACAACAATATAATTGTATATTTAAAAGATGGAAATAACAATACAAGTATATTGCGTAATATAGTAAATCCTATTTCAATATATCCTTTACAAAAACCTTTCATTCTAGTAACTTATGTGAACGCGACAAATTCTTCCGATCCTAAATCTTACAAGGAGTGGGGAGCTGTCATCGATTGGGATGGAAAAACTCGAAGGTAAACCAATATTTTACGTTATAAATGTTTTATAAAGATTATTAATATTCGTTCTGTAAATTACTAGTCTAGTACCTTTTCGTGGTTTTTGGATTAACAATACAATTCAGCCAAATGCAAACAATAAATTTGGATTTCTTCAAGTTAGTGGTGAAGGTGATTTGTGGCAATATTCAAGGTAATTTAACTTTCATAACATTTACAATTATAATTATGCTCTAATATTATAATCATATAGTGATGAATCTGGAAATTTAACTGTGATGAATAGTGACGTTTTGAGTTACAATTTTGATCAACCAGTCACGATAGTGTCTACTTTAAATAATGGTTATTTGGCATTTTATAATGATACAGTTAATAATAACGATAACAATTCATTACTTCCACGTGGTGGGCTTTACGTGCAAATTATAAGCTACAACGATTCTGAAAGATCAGCACAAGGGACTTATGCCTATCATATATCACAACCCAATATGACAATTAACTCAGATTATTGTGATACATTGCTTGATTATATTGATTGCATAGTCTCCGTCAACAGCAACAACACAACACGCTATATATCGCTTTGGTTGCAACAAGCAGGATTGTCATTGGGTTTTCCAAGTGAAATATTCAATCTTCCTAATGTAACTGGACTATCCCACCAAGGATGGAGAGCAAAAATAATGCCATTCGGAGGTTATATATTAGGACTTACAGCTTATGACGATAATGATCATAATACTTATCATTACATATATGCTTATGATGGTATTAATAGTCAAATTCCTTTAAAGTCACCGAGTCCTTTTCTTACAAATTACTTTGGTGCAAATGTTATTATGGATAATAATACTGTTCTACTTGCTTCACAATATACAACTAATAACGCTTCTTGGTCTTTACTCACAATTCAGTTACCTAGTCTTCCTGATGGTTGAGTATACTTATATTATTAATTTTTAACATTTTCACTATATCAGTTAAAATTTAATATTTTTTTATTTATCATTAGTTGGCTATGACAATCTCTATGTAATGAAAACTTTTCCACCAATCAATGCTAATGTCAACTCTTCAACGACCATCCTAAACATCACCTATTATGGTGATGTTATTTTGTCAGCTGGTAACATCACCATCTACAAAGCCTCTGATAACAGTGTTAGACAAAGAGTTTCAGCAACAATGAATGAATTCTGTAATACCAATAAAGATCATTCCTTTCAGAGTTATATTATTGTAAAAGTCATTAATAGCACATTCAACGAATATGGCGAACAATATTTTGTGACGATGGATAATAATTTTGTCAAAGCTACTCTAGATGAAAGTCCTCAAAAAGGAATTCATGTCTTAAAACAGGTAATATTTTTTGATTTATCATCTAAATTTAGTTTTTGAAATTTTATTAACTGCTTTAGCTTTTTGGACTTTTATTACCAGGCGATCGGAATATATACTTAGGTAATGTGCATTATGTTTATATACATTTAAAGTACTTAATATGTTTCTTATTGTATTTTCTAGACGAAGGAACTAGAGAAGATTCATTAGAAAAATACAAAACTTTATATAAAAATTGAAATGAAAAGCAAGAAGATTATGATGGCAGCCTGGACTTTGTATCTGATGATAAAATCGTTATTTCAATTCGTATAGATATGATTAATGAAACTAAAAGGAATGCTTCGGAGATATTTTCAGATTTAAACACTATGATTGTTTACAAGAATATCACTACATTCTCTTCTGGTGTGACAAATGATTTAGACAAATCTTACGGCTTTAAACCACCGAGTGAGTTAATTATCTCATCTAAAATGCTTTCGGATTAAATTTTGTGACTAATTTTTCATATTACAGCGAATGCATGGAATGAAAACAAAATATTAATATCGGTCGGGATTGCGATTTATATAATATTTTGTTTATTAGTCCGTATACTAAGTTATAAGGTATATTTATTTTATCAATGTTTTTTAAGAACTTCTCATCGTAAATATTTATAAAATTTTTGTTTAAAAGTCAAAATCGCAAAAAATTGAGGCAATAAGTTCTGCAATATTAAGACTCGGATTAATCATTCCTAATTTTATTCTTACAATTCTCTTTGTTGTGAACTATTCTAAGGATGCGAAGCTTTACTGGCAAAGGTATTTTTACCAAATAAATTTATTTATTGTCATCAAATTAATGTTAATTATTATCAACTTTATCTTTTGACTCTTGTAAAAACACGGTTGAAGTGTACTCGTCCTGAGTGTTCCATTATTCACAAACATTTGTATAGCAATCTATACTATTTATAAGGGAATTAAAGAACCTGTTATTGGTGAAGATTTTGAAAAATGGGTCAAGAAATATTTAGGTTTAGTAATTCTGCTAATTATTTCAATAGCAACTGATTATGAATATTTGACAATTTTGAAAGATATACCTATGTTTACTAAGAGGTTATATCGCTACGAAGAAATCAATAGATTTAATATACTTAACTATATATTTTGTTGGTTCAATTATATGTGGTGCATTTTTTGACATTCTTTTTAGGAATATTCTACAAATCGTTGTTCAAGTGTGTATATTATTTCATCATTATTTTTGTAACAAGTAAAAAATCAACTTGAACCAAGACGGTGACACCATGTTTATTCACATATTTGTATAAATTTTTATTTTGCTTTATTAATTCAATTTTCTGTTCAAATCATATCATATTTTATGACAGGTCTTTTATTATAATGAACTCAATAACGGTCGTCTTTTGGAATATGATATAGTTCCACTTCTTTTACTTGTCACATATTGTCTTAAGATTTTCATGATTATCTTCAATTATGTGTTCAAAGTAGTAATCATAGTTCTTATCCGGTAAATGAATTCATCTAATTTTTTGTTTTTAATAAATAAACGTTATTCTAATCAAATAAAACTTTATTAGGCGGTAAGGGTAAAACTACATTACATTAATTTATGAAATTTTGTATTATAATTTCTAATCCTGTTTTAATTATCATATTTACTGAAGAGAGTACGTATCAAAATTTATATGACATAATTACTTAATAAGGAATCAACATTAAACATACCTCTGCACTTTTCAATCAATAACCATTATTAGATTGTGAGTATAAGTTTTCATTTTATGAATAAACGTTTAACAAACGCACATCATTTAATATTATTTATATACAAATAGTAAGTAAGTAGGAAAGTTCATTAATATTAGGTGGCAAAGTGCTACTGATATATATATACAGTATTTCGATCTTTTGTTGAAATATAATTACTGTAAATGAGTTAATACAATTATATTAAATAAATATTTAATTTTAAAGATATAACTTTTATGGAAAATGTACAAAATGCAAGCGATCTTATATCTCTCCAACTTGGTGCCAACAATGTGATCCTCAAGATGCAACTGAAGGATGGACAAGTGAAAACAAAAATATTGATGAATATATCAAAAAATTTCAAATCAATGTTACAGAATATGAAAAGATGATTGAATGGATTCCATATGATAGGTTAATTAATTTGCAAAAGGTTAAAGAAGATAATATTTATGGCTACCTGGCAGGATGGTATAAGAATAATTAAAGGTGAAATTTTAGAATATAAACGGTTACGTATTGAATCATGTGGTGTTAATCTTAAAATGTTGCATGGTTCTCAATCATGCGATTTTTTTATAAAAGAAGTGAGTAAACTGGTTATTTATTTATTATCTCAGCTTATTGCAATAGCATTAACACATTTAAACCCTTTAATACGGTAAGCTTACAAATTATATGCAGTCAAATGGAAATGTTGTATATGGAATTACTCAAAATACAGAGACAAATCAATATATAATTGTAATACCAGATGAGTTTAGTTCTAGAAGAAACAATTCAAACGGAAAATGTATATACTGTGAACATTATAACACTTCTCCCGCTTGGTGTCAATCCTGTGATCCTTGGAAAGCAACTCAAGAATGGACAAGTGGAAACGAAGCGATTGACAATTTCATTAAAGAATTTCAATTCAAAACTACAGAATATGAAAAAGTGATTGAATGGATTCCATTCGATAAATTAATTGATTTACAAGAAATTAATGAAGAATCAAATCTTGTATTCACGGCAACTTGGGTGAAAGGCGTACGAATAATTAAAGGTGATTCTGGAAAATATATGCAGTCACGCACTATATCATCCGTTGACCTTATGAAGTTGAATTGTTCACAAACAGACACTTTGGAACTTTTTGAAAATGTGAGTTAAATTATTTAATATTACTTTGAAGTTATAGGATACTGCTTTTCTTAATTTATTAACACGTACTGTATCATAAGTTTAAAAATCATATGCAATTAGGGAAATATAGAACTCATGGAATAACTCAAAATACAGAAACTGGATAATACATGATAGTAATCGATTTTTATAGTGACAAAAGAAAATTCATTAATGGAAATTGCAAACATTGTAACCGATATAACACCTCTCCAGCTTGGTGTCAATTATGTGATCCTCGAAAAGTGGATCAAGAAACAAGTGGCGATAAGAATATTGATGATTGTATTAAGGAATTTCAACTTAAGGCTACGGCATATGAAAACGTTATTGAATGGATTCCGTTTAAAAGATTAGAAAATATAAAAGTCATTGGACGAGGAGGTTTTGGTACAGTATATTCATCAATTTGGTTAAATGGTAATCGAATGGTCGAAGGTAATAACAATTTAGGTCATGTACGATATCGTAACAAATCCTGTGAAGTTGCTCTTAAGACAATAGCTGGTTCTCATAAAAGTTCCTCCGAGTTTTTAAATGAGGTAAGACAAAATTATTTGCTTGCCGTATTTTGGTGTAATAATGCACAAGGTGTACGTTATTTTGAACACTTGTACGTATGTACTTTAAGGATGCGCATGTGCGATATTTTTAGAATCACTTTTGATGATTTTGGTGTAAATAATTATATATAATAATAATAATATCTCATACAATCAGATCCGAGTCCCAAAAATATATTGTTATAGATTTTGACTCCCTAAATGCAATACTTCTTTAAATGCACACTTAGTCAAATTTTTAATATCATTTAGAGAAACTTGAATGTTTGAGGGAAGCGTATTTTTGGATACACATAGGCTATTATGAATCAAATGTGCTGTTTTCAAACAGTGAAAAATTCAAAATAACGTCCATGTGGTTTATTCGCACAAATACTATAATTGTAAATTTACTGGACATTAACTTATAAAATTTTATTTATGTATTTTTTTCAAGTTTAAAAATCATATGCAATGTAGATTAGAGGGTAGTGCGCTTGGAGTATACGGATTGACACGGCATACAGAGACAGGTCAATATATGATGGTATATCAATATGCTAATAGAGGAAATCTTCATGACTTTTTAGCTAAATATTTTAGAGAACTTGTATGGAAAAATAAATTAAAGCAACTTGCGGATATATCTTATGATTTATCTCGAATTCATAAAGCAGGACTTATTCATAATGACTTTCATAGTGGCAATATTTTACTTAATCAAAATATTGGTGGAGATATAAAATCATACATTACGGATTTGGGATTATCTAGAGAACCAGGTGATCATGATCCAAAAGAAGGAATTTATGGAGTCATGCCATATGTTGCACCTGAAATTCTTCTAGGTCAGGAATACACACGAGAGGAAGATATTTATGGTTTAGGCGTTATGATGGCAGAAGTATCAACTGGAAAATGTCCTTATGATGGATATAAATTTGATACTAAACTTGCATCAAAAATTTGTAAGGGATTACGCCCAGATTTTGCTAAAGGAACACCTGATTGCTACATTGAACTAGCTAAAAAATGCATGGATGTTAATCCACAAAACTGACCTTCTGCTGAATCCATTAATTCAAAAATCAAACAGTGGAAAAAATTATAGAATCAGAGAATTTAACGGATAAAGAGGAACTTGATATAAGAAAGAAATTCATTGATGCTGACAATGAAATCAAAGAAATGACACTAAAGTCCTTATCAATGCTTCAAACTAAATATTGTAGCACATTAATTGATGTGCCAGAAATCATAAAGAGCCTTAAAGGTGGATTAAATTATATTATATGGTTTATATTTGTAATTAATATTTTGTAATTAAGCATTAATTTATTGCTTTTATTACGTGTAGTATCCACTCAATTTAGTCCTTCTATTTCGCAGCAGCTAGCAAGTTCAACTCTTGAACTCCCATCCAATATTACTGATTTATTAAGTTAGTATAATTTGCAATATTTTATTGTTTCAAAAGTTTATTTATTAATAATATTTTCTTAAAGTTCAAGATAATGAATTTCAAAAGGAATGATGCACCAAGAATGTCGAATTTATATCATTTAAAATTAAAGTTGGATGCTTAAACTCTTTTAAAATATTCAGTATGGCTTATATTTATACTACTTTCTAAATTTAAAATAAGTATTATTATTTAAATCGTCTTAGAATAAATTATGTTTTTACCGGTTATTGATATCCTCTCCTATTATATAAAGGTTTGGGTGTAGTTTTAGGATAAAATATGGTATAATAAAAATTTGATATAAAGGTCTAAATTTTGTAGGTTTTGGGAGTTCTAAACATTTTACTTAGAATCCCAGACCTAAATTTCTTAAGAAATTATTTTGAGATATAACACCCTGGTATCAATAACCCAGTATAAATTATAAATATTCATTATTTTATCGTATATCGTTATAAATAAATATTCATTATTTTATCTCGTTATAACCAGTCATCCAATTTGTCACACAATATCAGGTGTAAATTTTGTTTATATAAAATTATAATAATATAAGGGAGGCGGGGGTATTGCGGACAGGGGGTGTATTGTGGTCAAGTGAAATAACTTGTGATCCAGTGATTAAAATTGGACGATTTTGGTACCATTCGATTCGTCTCTTTGAAACGAATCGAATAGTACCAAAATCATCCAGTTCCGTTACTGGATCATGAAATATACATATTTAAGCAAAATCCAACTTTTTATCTTAATAAATAATTTTATCCGACATTTCATATGATCATGTGAATTTTTTTGCCATGATATTTTTTGCATAATCAGTTTTGCTAAACATCACGGAAAAAACTTCACATGGTCATATTAACTATCGGATAACATCATTATTGAACATACGTACGACAAATAACAGCAAATTGTTTTTTTTCATCGGAGTTAATTTCACTCATGTGCTGCTACGCAGCACATGGAGTGACATTAATTCCGGCAAAAAAAACAATTTGCTGTTATTTTTTGTCGTCTGTCCAATAATGTACACATATCATAATTATAATATAACCGAGACCACATGTTTGTACTTAGATAATTGACCGTTGAACATTAAATAAAGTTGACCACATCAAATTTTATTGAAATATGACAATTTTTATTAATAGCACTTTAATAAAATAAAATTGTTAACGTTAATATTGTACCCAATTAAAATGTGCATATGTATACATACAATCAATACAATCACGTGTAATAATCTGTTTTTTTGTAATGTATAAAAAAAAAAGAAAAAAGAATCGTGTCAGTGAAAAATAATCATCGAATATGATCGAACATTGACACATGCTACTTAACACGATCCCTTTTTAGAATTTGTAATGCCCTTATCCTTAGTACTGAAATATAAAAGTCATCGCTTATATTCATCATGTGTATCAGTCACATTTTCAGGTAAGACCGTTCCAAATTAGGGGGATCGCTAAAGCGGGGTAACTATTGAACTGACGGTCCATGGGGTCGTGCAAGTCAATTGACGTCTCATAGCTGCAGCCAATCAACGTGCTCTGTGCCACCACTTAATAATAAATCTAATCGATTAGTTGATAAAAAAAAATTGAGGTATTGAAGTTTTATGCACTTACTGTTGTATTGTAATTACTGTACTGACTTGAAGTTCTCTATGAGAACCCCACTTACAATACAAAAAGAAACCTCTGCGATAAGCTATAGTTACATATAAAAAAAAAAAAACAAAAAAAAAAAAAAAAACAACTAAACGATTACCGTTATAGCAGTGTTATGGCCATGTCGGCCAATTGAAAACGCTTCTTTAATATAAATGAAACATTTGAGCTTTCCATTGAAAATTTTAATAAGCAATGGGCTCTTGTTAATAATATTTGGACAAAATATAATGGATACAAGTTGGATAATGGCAATGAGCATAAAACTTTTGTTTGTAGGCTTTCAAAACCCAAGGAATCAAGCAGAAGAAAAGAAAATCTTTCTCCTGAAAAGCTTTGCATAACCTCAAAACACCCTGCTATTGATTGTGAAGCTAGAATTAGAATAACTTGGTTGGTGGCAACAAATATGGTTAGAATTGAGAGGGTTAGTATAATTTAAAATATTGTTAATGCAATATATATAAGTGTTGCCAAAAGAAACCCCAACAATTTAAATATAAACTATATTTAAATTGTTGAGTTTTCTTTTGGCGACACTTATATATATATTTAAAATAGTGATTTTTTTTTAATGATTAAAATAAATTATAGGTAAGCAGTACCCTGGATCATAACCATTTAATGGCGAGAAATGATATGTGTAAATGATCAAAATTTATTAAGAATATGGTGGCTAACGAAGCGATCAAGGATTACAAACCCCCGACAATTACAAAAGTTATCAGAAAAGAAGTTTTCAAATTATATGAGAGCTTGGGTGTGAAGTATTTAAAAACTAAGGAGGTTGCTAATATCAAGCAGAAGCTTGTTGATCCGATGAACTCGCATCTTGTTGGAGATGTAGATTTAAGTTCTGATATTTTAAGTACAACCGAATTTTTGCTAAAGAATAATTATTTGGTTGAGTCTTTTCAAAAGCAAGAATCGCTTGTGCACTTGCGGGCCTATATTTTGCAAATTTTTGGCAATTGAAAAATTTAACGCATTATAGCTAGCTAATGCTAATCGATTCTATGCATAATACCAATAAGCATGGGTAGCGTTTATTTACTTTATACATTCATGATGGCTGTGGTTGTTGGAATGCCAGTGCTCATTTTTTTGTTAATAGAGAAACTAGTGTAGCAGTTGCATTGGCATTAAGAATTATTCGAAATTTTGCTCCACGTTGGAATCCAAGATATATGCTTCTTGACCAAAGCAGCATGGAAGCAAATGGTATTGCGTTAACTTTTCCAGGTCTTTCAGTAGATAGGAAGAGAATATGTTTTATCTTATTTTATTTTAATTTTATTTTATTTTATTTTTTTATTTTACTTTATTATTTTTAAAATGATTTATGTAATTTTGTAAACTGTGAAAATATTAATAAACTTTTATATACAAATTACTTCAATTTATGGAGAGCAAGATTGTGATGTTCTTCTTTGTACTGTACATGTCATATGAATATGGATAAAAAATATTTACCATGGCCCCACACTTAACAAAATAGTTCATGCGATGCACAAAAAAACACAAATAGGATGTGAAGAAGTTGTTTGTGATGCTATTAATGCTTGTCTAGTTCAAGCCAATACAAAATATATTACTAGAAACTATTTAAAAAATTAAAGGCAATGGTCTCTCTGGGCTCGGCAACATTCACCACTTCTTCTTCAAGTTACTTCTACTAATCCTCTAGAATCTTTTCACAGTGAATTAAAGGCAAAAATATTCATTCAATATGGTTTAATCGATAAGTATCTTTACTAGCTTAATACTTTTTTATTTTTTTTTTTGCATGGAAAAATTTTGTACCGGGTTTGTCAATTACATAGCATTGCAGCAAATCAAGTTTGCATTGCTAAAGAAAAAGGACTTAGACTTTTATTTTTACATAATAATAATATCTATTTATAAAAATTGATAAGTATATATTTTACCGGGTTTTTTATTATTACATATAATCATTATTGTGATATTTTAATAACTTAGCATTCGAAAAACATCTTAATTTATTAAATATTACAGACTTCAAACTCTTAAAGCAAATTAATAAAATGTCTATGATTTCAAATTCATGGAATGCTGGTATATCGAACCTCAATGTCTTATTAAGCATGGATATAAACGTGATAAAAGATCAAATATCTATAGCTTTAAACAAATTTTTTGGAAAATTTAAGTGGAAGGCATTAGACGAAGAAAAATAAAACCAATTCAAAAAGTATAATATAGCTGTTTAACTGTGTTAAAGTCATCTTGAATCTTCATTCCTATCTATTAAATCTGCACTTATACTTGTTTATGTTTTCAGAGAAATAGAAAAGAATCTATAAAAGGTACACCATCTCAATATATCAAACTTTACAAAAAAATATTGGGATAGTGATCCTGCCAATCGCCCTGAACAAGAGTAATTCTCAAAGTTTTAAAACAAATTATACTTGACGGAACTCTGGGTCAACACTATTCTATTAAACATTAGCTTAAAATAATAAAATTTCTTCAAGTCATCAAGGTAATTTAAGCTTACTCATAAATTCACTTGAAATACATCTTCGCTTTATTTATCTGATGCTTCAGTGCAGGACAGCAGTATCCTTAAGAATTTGAGAAAGGATATACATGAATTTTTTGAGCAAGGCAAAATTTTTCAAAGTATTAGAACTCAATATTTGGAAAAATTCTAGGAAACAGCCAGCATAGTTCTGAAAATCAAGAAGGCGCTTCAACTCAAGATCGTGTGAGTCTAAAAATTTGAGTTAATAATGGCACTTTGCAAGAATATCACATAGACTTCACTAGATATTAGCTTAATGAATTTGGACAATTTGTAGAAAAAGCATTAGCAGATAAACTTTCTAAAAACATCATGTTGAAAAATTCAAATCTTACTAGCAATGATTTTGGATCAGAACACTTTACTGATTTTTTTGAATCTTCAACTTAATAACTTGGATTAATCAGAGAATACGCATCTTAGAAAAAATAGCGATAGGTTCAAATGCTTAAATAAAAAGAGAATTTTCAAATTATATAAATCTTGATTTGAAACTCCTTATCACTACAAATGTCAGTATATCTTCAGTTGAACTTTATAGTTTAGTTTCCCAAGTTTTTTAAAGCATTTGAACAATATTCTAGATATGATTTAGACATTAAATTTACTAGGTACCTTTCGGGGTATGGTATTTTTATTAAAAATATTGAATTAATTTTTTTTTTAGTATACAATTTCGATTGGTTACAATTATGTGATGAATGATGAAACCGGCAAATTTTTTTTTTTTTTTTTAACAGTATTTAATTATCATCTAAGGGCATGTTAAATTCTTTTAGAACTTGATAACAAAAAAATGATAGTAGCAAAAGAAACTGCAATCGAATTTCACACCAAAATAATTTCTCTTGCCAATGTTAGACCAGAGGTTTTTAATGAAATACATAAATTTTCTTTCCCCCTTCAGAGACTTGTTGCAGAAGAAGTACATGCTATTGCAAAAAGACTAGAATAAGAAAAGCGCTTACCAAACCTTGCAAGTGCAGAATGCTCATGCAGATTCTTCAATTGGTATATATTACCATGTCGCTATATTTTTATGAACAACTTTGTAGTGCCAACATTTTAACGCCAGAAGCTTGGAAAAGCTTTTAAAGAATATTCAAAGAGAGTGGCATGGAGGTATATCAAACCTATGGTATTGTGGAAATACCTGTTGTTCAGACACCCGCAGCTGATAAAGCAGCTGAAAAAAGTCGATTAAAAATGAATGAATTATTTGAAAGAACCAGGAGAAAAACATGGACGAGGCATCACGATTTGTTGGAAATTTGAAAAAAATATTAGAGCCAACAATTAATTGAACAAAAAAAAAAAAAAGAAGAAGAAAAAAAAAAACTATATACAGTGCCCAACAAAAGTTTCCCTGCACTTATATCTCCTTATGGAGAGGTGCTATAGTCTTGAAACTTTCAGAAAAGTTAGTACCTACATAGTTTAGATCGTGTATGTGTTTTGAAGATTTTATAATCACAAGAAAAAAAGTTGGATGAAAGCTAAATTTTGGACGTTTTTCATCTCTAAAAAATTAAAAAATTAGATTAATTCAAATATATTGTTAAGGCTTAAAGCTAAAACTTCTAAAAATTAATAT
>CAJVPY010003494.1:0-14010 GCA_910591965.1 Dentiscutata erythropus
TATTAAGCTTGGCCGCTCACGACTAGTAGAACCGCTACTAATACTTCACGAAACTACGTATTTAGCCGCTACATCATGGTCGAAAACTTAATTCAATCATACGAAAATAGGTATAATATTAAAGTTTTTTTTACTCTTTGTTATAAGGGAGACGTAACCAGTTCCATCTTCAGAACCAGTAAACCTTATAAAAAATTCCAAAAAAACTTCTGAGCAGAGTTTGTGTAATAAGTGAATAAAAATAACAAAATAAAATACAGATAAATTAATATTATTTATAATCGCAGATATTATTAAGCTTGGCCGCTCACGACTAGTAGAACCGCTACTAATACTTCACGAAACTACGTATTTAGCCGCTACATCATAGTCGAAAACTTAATTCAATCATACGAAAATAGGTAATATTAAAGTTTTTTTTACTCTTTGTTATAAGGGAGACGTAACCAGTTCCATCTTAAGAACCAGTAGGCCTTATAAAAAATTTTAAAAAAACTTCTGAACAGTGTTTGTATAATATTATCTACTTGCCTGTCAAAAGTACTAATTCGTGTAATTTGTGGTAAAGAAAAAGAAGTAAATTACGTAGTTGTAAACGTAAAGGAAAGGAAAGGAAACGAAACGATGTAAACAATGCAATGTAAACAATTTATGCATATTTCCTCAATTACGCATATGTCGCACAAATATTAAACTCATGATACTCAGGTGGAAGTTCGGGTGAAATTGCCGCAGCATATATTTTATTTTGTCGCATAGCACGAATAAGCGAAGTTATCTAATTTTACTTTTTGAAAATAGTTTTTCTAATAGAACATCCAACTTCTTGGTTACCTAAAATAGATTTTTGGTTATCGGCGGTTGCTATGAATTGTCACCTATCAAAATCATCCGAGTAATTCATCGCTACTCCTGATCGACCAATCAGGGTGCAAGATCTGGTTAGGAAGCAATTGATAAAAAAAATTAACTTCCGCTTCTAACTCGGAATTTTGCCTTTAAAATTGCTCTTTTCATTCTAATAAAAAAATTTTTGGCCTTAAATAATCTTTTTAGCTATTACCTTACCTGAATCCAATCCTAATTTAGGGGATGCATCGTATGGAGAATGATAATTTTCTTTATTTAAATTAGATATTTGAGGCGTTATCATTATTTAAAAAAAATCTCCGATAATATATGACTAAGTGCTGCCAAAAAAAACAATTCTATCTTTGAATTTATATATAAAGCAACAATGGTATATTTTGTGTCGAACAGTTATCATTATATATATATATTTATTACTAACATAGCTCTGTCTTTTGTTTTTCAAGACGTCTTTCTCCAGAGGTTTCATAAGCCAGGGGTTTCTGTTTCACCCTTTGCCGGGGGTTTCGCCTTTCGTCAGGGGTTCCGCTTTTCGCCGAGGGTTTCGCTTTTCGCCAGGGGTTTCATCTTTCTCCAGGGGATTCACCAGCTCTAAGTTTCGTCTTTCACCATTTTCGAAAATGATTTCGCCTAACAAAAATAAGACGGATTCTCAAATTAGGCTTCGAAATGATAATTTATTTCATCCATTATCAAAATCTCCAATAAAAAGTCTTCAAGAACGAGGTGAATTAATTAGAAAATTCGGTAAATGTCCAGTCTGTGAAGAATTGGCTAAAGAGAACCAAAAGAAGCCAGCTTATGAGTGTCCAGATTGTGGAATTCCTACTCATTGTTCAGAAGAACATTATAAACATAACTTAATTGAACATAAATTGCATGCATGTAAAATGTTAAGAGAATTTAATGAAGATATGCATGATTTAATGAGTGGTAGAAAAATGTCTGAATTTGAATTTCCGAGTAAGTTTATCTGAAATCATTTTAAAATTTTTTTAAATTACTTTATTGATACTTATTGCTGCTTACAGGTTCACAACCACTTGATGAAGAAATTAATTTGTTAAATTGGGACACATATTTGTACACGAGAGGATATCCAAGTATAGACCTTGATCGTTCATTGAGACACGTGTCTAAAGTGTTAACTTACCCGATAACCATTGGTTCCGTTTTACATCAAAATGGTCCTTATACACTTCGAAATCGATTGACAACCGAAGGCTTAAAGTCGTTAACTGGTAAATTTCCTAGTGACTTTTTTTTATTGCATATTACTAACATATGATCTATTTTTCATTATCTAAGCATTGAGAACGACCTTACATCCAAAACAAACTAGTATTGACGTAAAAACACTTCGACCCGGAGAAACGATCCGAATCTTTATCGTTGGTGCACGAGCTGAAGCACAATTACCTTTACATCTATATACACAACTTTCATATTTATTCCCAACCATACCATTCCATTTTCATTTTGTTGGTCCAGAATCGCTTCCACGTGGAACTGAACCATATACAACACATTTTAACCATTATCTCTCATTTACATGGAAAAATTCTTTATATCATGATTATCATGATACAATATATCCATTTGATCCATATTGTGACGCGTTCTTTCTTTTTAACCCTGGTATAGGTCGAAATAATGGAAAAGAATTATGGGAGAAAACGATTAAACAGTTGTTGAAAACTAAATGCACTATTTTTATTACCGCTTTTGATGAGAATGATATGAAAAACGAAATTCAAACGATAGAAGAGGATGAAACTTTTGAATTTGATTGGATATTAGAACCAGGTGAAAATGAGTTTAAAAGTTTACGAAGAGACATTGATATACAAGATGTACGAATTGGTGTCTATCCAAATTGGGGAATTTTTGGGATAAGAGGAAAAAGATATGATGTACGTCACTATGATGAGGAGGAGGGGGCATTAGAAGTTAAAGAGGAGGAAGAGTGGGAAGAAACGGAAGAAATAAAAAGAATAGAAGCGGGAGGCATGAAAAAACAGCAAATTCGACATTAATTAATTCTAATAATATAATAAAATTCTTGATCGTTGCATCATTTTCCTTTTACATATGCACAAGGTCATGTGATTTTTGCCTGTTATCCGTAATCTCGTGATTTGTTATCTGTTATAAAAGCAAAAAACGCGATAAAAACTTTTAAATCTTCGAATTACGCATTTCTAATAATATGGCTGAAACGCTCAATCGTTTATGCTGTTACCTTATTCGAGACGACTTTGGACCAATCGTTGAAGTAGGGTGCTGCTGCTTTCAGTTTCATAGTTTGTTTTTTAAAAATCAACTAAGAATTACTATTACACATAAAGCAAGTCGCCAAAGTTCTTTTACAAAAAGGCCGACTTACCTTGCCAGTAATCGCTAAACTCTCAAAATTTACTTTGACTAAAACTCGAGAATGTCTTTTCATACTGATCCAACATAATTTGGTATACTGGGCTGATGCAAGAGAAAGTCAAAAAATTGGAATTTATTATTCTATTGAAATAGACGAAATTTTAGCAAGGTTAAATTTCGGTATTTATATAAAGAACGCTAATGAATGGATTGAATCAAGAGTAAATTTTTATCTAGTATCTTAAAAGAAAATTTTATATTATAAAGCTTTATTAATTATTGATTTCAATAGCATGCGAGCGAACTTGTTAAATATATATTGCTTAATGGTAAAGTGACCTTTGGAGGATTAGTTGAAGATCAAAAAATTAACAAGAAATCAAGCAGTAAGTATGTAAATTCTTATTTGGAATGTAAGACACGTAAATAATAATAATAATAATTATTATTTTTAGGATACAAAGATATCAAAGAAACCTTTTCCAAAATGATTGAAAAAAAATATATTTTATCTGTTGATTTTACCGATTCAAAATCTGCTAGAGATAAAGCTTCTGAAGCAGAACAACGAGAATTAGCAAAAGTAACCAATTTCATACCCACCAAAAAACAAATGGCCGAAGCTAAAGCCAAATTAGCTGCTAATCTTGATTCGGAAGATACTGCAATTGGATCGGTAACAGTCTAATATTATTTATTAAGGTTTTATTTGGCTATTAATAACAATATATTTATTTTTCACGAAAAAATTTATAATAGAAACGCAGATTAAATTTGGAAAATTTGGATAGACCAACAAAGGTCTGAATTTAAAATATTTCTCTCATGTAAATTTTTATTTAGCTGGTATAATATAATGAAGCCCTAATGATAATAAATCTTTGATTTAACGTTTCAGCAACAAAAAGGGGAGATTACAATTGATGTAAGTTTTGATTACATACAATGCGGTATTCCAAATTCACTTTCACTTTCACATAAATTTTGATATTTATCGATATCACGTAATTTTTTTTATATTAGGATAATCAATATTTTCGAGTGAATTATGAAAAATTTAACGTTAAAGAAAGAAATAAAGTAATAATCAAATTAGAATTTTTATTTTTGATGAATTCTTATACGTTTTTACATAAATTTACTTTTAATATGTTTCATAGCGTTTCGCAAAGTTCGTTAGGGATCGCATTAATCGTTCTGCGGGAACTATTATAAAATATATTCTAGACATTGCAGACTGTGATAAAGCAAGTGAAGTTGAATCTTGTAAATATATTTCATAAAATTTCATTATGTTTAAATACGAAAAGCTTTTGTTTAACGTTTTATTATCTTATTAGGTTCTATTTCATTATATAGAATTCTTAAAATTATTCCAGAAAGTAAAGATGAATTATTTGGTCAACAGATGAAAACAGAAAAAGGAAAAACTGTTACCCGTGAATCTCTTATTAAGCAATATTTAGATCATCTGATTGATGATGATGCAAATATTTTATGTAAACGAGATGAAAATATGGGTGGAATGTATTTTGTTAGATATAATGCATTATGTGAATCTTTGAAGCAACAAGTTTTTGAAAATATTATATTAGAAAAATTTGGTACAAAAGGAGCAAGAATTTTGAAAGTTTTACATACAAAACAAAAATTGGATGAAAAAGCGGTTAGTAAATTGTTTATCAATGTTTGGACTATATTGGCACGATTAAATGAATTCCTTTTTTTTTTTTTTAGATTACCGCATTTACTTTGATGAGTGTAACAGATGTTCGACAAAAACTTATTGAATTACTTAACGCTGGATTTGCTCAAGTCCAAGTAATTTACACAATATTTAATTATCAATTGATATTATTAAAAATAATTTTTCTAATAATTACAATTCCTTCATTTCAGGAAGTACCAAGATCGGGGGATCGAGCGCCATCACGTACCTTCTTTTTTTGGTACGTTGACTACAACAAATGCTATGAAATAATTCTTAATAACTATTACCGTACGCTTGCAAATATTCATCAAGTCAGATTTGAACAAGAATCTGGTGCAGCACGATTATTGGATAAAAAAGAAAAGGAAGATGCACTCAAACAATTAAATAGTAATACATTTATTCAACTATTGACAGAAAATGAAACGAAAGCTTTAAGTGATTTAGAATTTATTTTAACACAGTTAGATACTGCTCAATTGAGAATGGTTCAAGATGTAATGCTATTTAAAAATTTTAAGTGAACTGGTTTATAACAAATGTAAAAAAAAAAATAGTAAATTCATTATCAATATTAATGTATATTTTATTTTTGTATTGGAGTGTGAATATTGGATATTGCAAAGTGATCCTTGTTTTCTTAACGTACACTAATATCGTCATACTAGAAATACAATGCGATAAGACTAAGTCTAATATAATTCGATCATAGATCACTCGTGACAATTTAAAGGTGAAATAGATTAAGCCATTAGTATTTTTTTCCAGTGGGATCACTAAATTAACAATACGGAGTGCAAAGGGATATCAACATTTAATTACGGTTTAAACTGATTTAGAACTGATTACACTGCTATAAATATGCTAGTTTATTTGTATTCGTCTTACGTTTTTACTTTATGATTTTTTAATATTTTAATAATAAGATCGCGTCTATTCTAATTTTGCTCCGTCTTTCGACATGTCTGAATATGACAATGTTCCGGGTGGTGCTCTAAGACTTAAAGGAGGTGTTGAAAAAAAGTAAATACACTTAACTTCACCTTAATCATATTTGATCTTGTAAAGATTGTTTTTTTTTTAAAACTAACTTTTTATTTTTTGAAAAGAAAAAAAAAGAAAAAAAAAGAAAAAGATAAGCTAGCAGCATTAGCTAAAGAAATAATTGAAGATGAAACCAATAAACCGATTCGTGTTGTAACTAAAACTGAAGCAGAAAAGAAATTCGAAGAGATTCAAAGAAAGAGGGTAAGTATATTTTCTTATTATTATATTTTGTAATAATAGTAATCGTTAACGTTAGTGTAATTCAAAAAATTATTAATAATCAAAATTTTTTTATTATTAATAATAATATCCAAAGTTGGAAGAGAAGGTAGAAAAGGCTGCGAGAAAATCACACAAAGAACGTGTGGCGGTAAATAAATATTTTAGTAAACAAAAACCTATATCAATCTTTTTTTACTTAAAAATTTAACGCATAAAACTTGTTTATTCAGGAATTAAATAGAAAATTAGAAGAAATGACAGAACATTACGACATTCCCAAGGTAAGTTTAGTACAATACAAGATAAAGTCCAGATTTTACACAAAATATCTTTGCTCATTAAAATTACTTATTAGGTTGGTCCTGGATAAGGATACCTTAGTCAAATAAGTCGACTATTTAGCTCTACATATTAAAGTCTAGCTAGTTGTGAACTGAGTAACCTCCCTAATTTAAAGAGAACAAATATTATAGTTTTAGATTTTACATAACAATTATACTATGTATTAAATAAATTCTTGGGAGCGATAAATAATAGAGAATGAAAACTTTGTATTTATATGGTGACATGTTTAAAGCCATATACTTTTATTTATACGCGTTTATTCGAAAGTTCTCAATGTGACCGAAAAATGGGTAAATACGTTTATAACAGCAAAGGCAGTGATTAACATTGGAAGATTCCTATAATTTTTAATTTTTATTAGAATTGAGCTTTCTCAATTTTTTCTAAGTACTGTACGTACGTACTCGTTAAGATTCCAATAACTGGTAATTACAACATATATACTGTATATGTACTATACTGTAAATATTATATCAATATGTATATCTGCTCGCATTGAGAAGTTTTTAATAGTTTTTATTGAAATTGGAAGCTTCTATTCTTCCAATTCCCAATCCTTCTAATCTTCCAATTGCGTCAATGACTTAGGGTATTTCACAAATTTCCTATAATAAAGGATACTATACACGGGAGGTAACTTATTATGTATATTGCGAAAAAAAAAAAAAATAGATTATCAATTAAGTACATAAGATATTTATAAAACATTCAATGCACGCTGTATTGCAAAATGATTTGTATATATACATATATATTATATTTATATATGATACTGTTATATATTGATATATAAAAACAATTGTCAAATACTATTCTTGTTAATAATCTCTATAATTCTAATAGAGCAATAAGTGTATATTCTATTCACAACAATTATAATACAAGCACGCGATGTACTTGATTTAGTAAATAAAAATCAATGTTATGATAAAACATACCATAAATTCTCGAAATAACGTTATTTCGAAATTCGCGCACCTTAAAAATAGCATGAGTGGTTTCGCCCATGCGCGTCCCGAAATAGCGCGCACCTCGAAGAAATAACGCGCACGTAGTCAAAATAGCGCGCAGATGCCCGCTATTTCGAGAATTTACGGTATATTCGCCAAGAAAACTTTCGTTTTAAAATATAATTATTGCGAATTTTGGTAATAAATTTTTTATCCAATAATAATCCAGAATTTTCTCCGACCCTCACATACTATGACTTTAGTTCCCACCATAGAGGCGCCTTACTATTGTTCTTCGCCTCAATCCAAACCCGAATTGGCATTTATTAAATGCCTTCGCTCTTTCGATCAATGCGCGAGTCTTATGGCTTAGATCAACGTTTTTTTTTTGCTGCGACTAGTTCACGTTACCCCATTTACCTATTAGAATGTGTAATAATACTGTATTACAAATAAATGATTATAATAAACTATGCATTTAAAACTTTATTGAAACTATACAGTATATATATTTGATTAGGCTGTCCAGAATTATGCAATAGCAGAAATTTGCAATTGAAATGAACTTTATAAATTATAATTTCATTTTAAACTATTATAATAGAACTTTTTTTGAAGACCTGGGGACCCTAGGTCCTTAAATTTGAACTTGCTTTAAAGACTAGGTTTAAAGACCAGGTTCTAAAGTCCCGGACCTAAGGACTTTACCACCCCTACCCTCACATGAAGTACATGACTTTTTGCAATTCTGGTTTTACAGTGCCAAACGTTAAAGCAGTACTGGTGCTTTCTTCAGAAGTACCCTCATTATCATTCCAGTTTTCCCCACGTGAATGGAAACGAGCTCGACCGCACACTAAATGTGCATAATAAACAGGAGGCACTAAACTTACTGCACGCGTACATCGTGCAAACACATAACATAGGTTGTAAGAAAGGGTTTGAAGTGAATCTGGAGTAAATCCATTCTCATCATATAATACATGATAATGTGTAGGACGGGACGTCCCTTGTAAACCCGCATGACTTTGCAAATAAAAGTCAAATTCAAATGGATGAGTAATTTGTGACTCGACTACGGTTCCCGGCATACAATTACCCGTTCTATCCGCATCTTTTCTATCCATTGGGAAGAATCGCGCATGATGTCGCTTTTGTACAACAACAAAGGTCACTTTAGGTTTATAGTTCGCATCAAGTCCTTTACATGCAGCTAATTTGAAAGAATTTGAATAAGCATATAACAAAATGTTGAAATGTTTATCAAAAATAAATAAATAAATAAATAAAAATAAATAAATAATATATACCTCTTACTGCTTTAATCTCTCCTTCGAGAACTTGTGAAAATTGACCCTCAGAAACACCATCGCGGTAAAATAGAATTCTATCTGGTTTTTTCCCACAAGTTTGATAAAAAGTTTTTAACAATTCTTTGCACATACCAGATAGATCAGAAATAATTTCTTGACGACCAGTTTGAACTCTAATTGAAGCAGCGTATCTTGATGCCTTAGCGTCCATTGAAGCACAAAGTGCAGCAATGGATGGTCGATTTGTATCACCAGGAGCTGGATGCGTAACATCTGCACCCATTAAAATGGTTGGTCGGTCAGAAATAAATGGCACTTCAGCTGGAAGGATGTATGAATTCATTCCTCCAAGTTTCACGTTCATCTTAAGACACACATTTGCACAATATTGCTTTTTCGCTGAAAACATATGCTTGCTTTGAACACATTGAGTCGCCACTCCGATAACAGTATCACTAACTCGTTTAATTTCAGCATATAGTCCAACTCCCGTATTGGGTAATATACATAATAATAATTGTGGTTTATTCTTAGCCGTGTTACCAGCACGAACCCAAGCTTGTTTAACAGAACCTTCAATGTCACCATGTGGGTTAGCGTGCAATATAGGAGGGGTTCTATTTGGTATATTCATGCCAGTATCCTGACAAGTAATTATCAATTCTCGAACGAAATGTTGGATAGCTTGCATCTGCATATCGCGTTCACTTCCAAACGCAATTACAGCCCATGAACCAAGAGTTGCACCTGTTGCGACCTTTTTGTCTCTCAAATTCCATGAGCCATCTCTGGGAGAAAAAGAGGCTTCCCTAGACGATTGATGATATTGTAAAGTAGGAGTAGGTAGAACTCGTGCATTTACCACCGCCATTTCATTCGAAACCTTCATACCAAATTGTTGAAGGTATGGATTTGAACGATAGTTGAGAATCTCAAGTCCGCGTTTAATTTTGTTCGCTCGCATATGAGGTTGCTGACATGTAAATTTAATCATATCGGCAGTTTGTCTTTCATTGAGTTTTCGAGTATGTCGTTGACCCTTAAAAAGTTTTTAAAAAAAAAATTCATGAAAAAATTAATAAATAATTATTTAACATTCTTAGATTAACTTTTTTAATTCTAATTCTTAGTTATTAGTTAACGTGTTTATTCATCAAGAAAAATTATATTTAACTTACTTCAATTACATCACAAACTTCCATAGGAAGAAAATTTTCCTTTCGAATCACGATACAAGGAAGGAACGGATAATTAAGGCGCATGTTATAAGTTTTTTGAAAGTACGAGGCCACGTCGGTAGTTTGACCTTCAACATCAAATTTGGTCGCAGAGGCAGGTGTAGTCGTAATTTTAAGAATCCTAAACCGACGTTTCGCTACTGTATCACCTCTATGTGTAACTTTGATTTTAAGTTTTTTCAACGATTTTTCAAGCTTTGCACGATCTCTATCGGTTATTCCACGACGTAATTCATCAGCGGATCGTCTATTAAGCAGCTTCAATACCATTTGGACCAATGAGCCACCTTCGAAAAATGCTGTGGCGCTCAAATCAATATTTACCATCATTAGGTTAGGCGCAGGTCGAACAGACTGATAATACCCTTGCCATACTTCAACACCACCAAAAAGAGCTTGTGAACCTTCTTGAGTATAAAATGATCTTCCGACAGTGTTATATGACATTGATGGTTGATGACGAATCAAAACATCAAGTGCCATGATAGCTATAAACCCATTATAAAAGTATACATAATTTCATAATTAATTTAATAATAACAAAATTAAAATTATCCAAAATACTTGTAATTGAACTTTATAATTGAATATAGCCTAACCTGTCAAACAATTTGGCGTCAATTCGGATTTACTTTCTAAAAATCTGCGAAGTTCCTCCATATTAATCGAATTGACTTTTTTAATTTTAACTTTGAAAGAACGCGGTGGACGTTTTGTTGACGTTACCCCATCATCTTCTGGAATATTTACGTCGAAAGTTGCAGTTTCTCCGAATGGCAAAGGTTTACAAGTAAAAATATTTTTTCGACCGTCGAAGACGGGTTTAACATCTCCTAAGCCACCATTACGTTCAAGTTCTTCAAACCGTTTAAATACCTTTCTATTCAAAGCAGGTGGTACGTCAGGAGTAATTGTAACATCATAGTGATGTATATTGGCCTCAGGTAGAGCAGTAACTTCAAAAAAATTCGCTCGAACTCGCACACGTTTTCCCTTCGTACCAAGGCCAGGCCTTTTTACAAACTCTGTAAGTTTAAGACCACTTGCCATAATTTATTGTCTAATATTCAAAAATAGCTCGTGAATGGACTATAGTACAAATAGATACACATTACTTAGTTGATTAGTATATTTATTTACCTGATAAACTAAACGATTATTACCAGTACATCTCGTTCGTAAAGAATTTGAGATCCTTTATATTGTTGATTTTTTTAATGTTACACAGACATATACACAAACAGCGAACTTTTTTTTTTCACAATTCTTTTTTGCATGATTGTTAAAGTAATCTCACATAATTGTTCATATGACATTTACTTGCTTTTAACCAATTTGGACAGATTTGCCGAATTATTTAAATTCCCCTTTACTTATTTCTGTTAATAAAAAAAAAATTTAAATTGATAACGTGATGTTTTGCCAATTAAATCGCGATTGTTTTTCAGCTTTTCTTGTTCGACATTAATATATGTCCGCTAAATTCTTTAAATATATGTGATATATAAAAAAAAGATGGTTTTTTTGGTCCATATACGATATTCACAGTAGTATGTACATAAATAATGTATAAGTAAATGATCTGCAAATTTTTTCGATATCTTTAGACCGTGAACATCAAACAGTCGCTGTAGTAACATAAACACCGTTTTTACGTATTTTAAACTATTATATCTAAAAAATATATACACAAATTTTTTAAAGAAAATCTACCCCAAGAATTCCTATGTTTACAAAAAACTGACGAATGAGTTATTACGTACACATATACGTATTTATGAATGTTACTGTAGTCTACTATATATTATGTCTATATTACAGTATTAAAATTTCTATTTAGTGTACGTGTGTAATACAAATAAATTGTTAATATCTACAAAAGCCAAGCCACTGATAAATTTTCTGGTACGTACGTATGTACATTTTTGTATAAATTTTTAAGAGCTCTTCTAATTTATCATTATGAATTATGTAATCAAACACTCACTACGGCGGATAACTAAGTCACCAAATTAAGCTAGAATTTTATTTTGAAATTTTATAAATATATCAAGAACTTATAAATAAAGATCATTTTACAAGTCCGACATAATGAAAATAGAAACTATATACGTATTTACTATTTTAAATTAAATATAAGATATATAGATACCTATACGATAAATGTCACGAATAGGATTGGATGATTTACTACTATTCTATTCGTCTTATCGAATGTACTAAAATCATCCAAATCTGATCTAGAGATTGTACCCGTCAAGAAAATATCTACCCGGGTATTATTAAATTGTCCGGTTATCCGGGTAACTTATTATATATTAAAAAATGTCTGATCACTAGATCACGAGAAATTGTTTATTAACATTTTCTGCGAAAATACCACGTGATACATGATCAGAATCGCAATTTCGAAACTCAAAATTTTAGATACTACAGAAACTTTTATTTACTGTATAAAAAGTAATACCACTGTATATCTGATATATATGTTGTTATATTAACATATTTTAATTAGTATACAGAGGACCCCGAATAATATATAGAGGTTATATATATTGGCTTTAATATAAACTTTTTGTAAATTTTATTTATTTGTTATTAAGCTAATTAACCTTATTTTATATATAAACTTTAATATTTAAGTAATTTTACTCGTTTAACAAATACTGTATAACAAATTTTTTATAAAAAAAAATTTTTATTTTGTTATCCAAATTTCAAATAGATTGATATTAGTATAAGTGAGAATATAAAAATATTATAAGATTATTTAATATAAAAATAACTATTTGAACTAATTTAATTAAATTTATAAATAGTTAGAGTTAGAGTAAGGATTATAGTATAAATTAGAGTTAGTTTAAAGTTAGTGTTAGAGTTTTTTATATTAAATAATCTTATAATATTTTTATATTTCTATCTATACTAAATAAGATTTATTTTTATTAAATTTTACAACTTTTTTTTTTTTTTAAAAAATTCAGCAGTCATGCCAAAACTTTTATTAGATTTATTGCAATTGGCTTTACCACATGCAAACTTTTTGCCAAAACACTAGTTTACCATCTAAATTACAAGCTTTGACTAACCCAGTTATCTACTAGACACCTATATTCAATTTGCTATAGCCGATTTTGTTTATATATCTATCTCTCCTGAAACCGAAGTAAATAGGTATATCATCAACTAGAATTGGCCACCCATCATAATCACTAATTTCTTTAAGATCTTCCCCTTTTTAATATCTAAGCAAGAGGATTTCATAATTCTTGTCTCAAGAATGACAAGTATACTAAAAAAAACTAAACTTAAAAAAAGAAATAGAACAAAAAATAGAAAATCTACAAAACCTAAGCAAAAACTAAATAAAACAAAAAAAAAAAAAAAAAGGATAAAAAAAAGAGAAAGACAAAAAGAAGAAAGCAAAAACCATGAAAGCAACGGATACACCGATGCTTGAGAAAACAAATGCTTTGGTTAAAAATTATTTAATACTCCACAAAACAATCTCTATTTTTGCTTTACTTCGGTATTAAAATAGTTCTTGTTACATAGGGAATACAAAATTTTTTTTATTTACTCATTGATACAAAACTATATAGTTGACCTTTGTTTATCTACTATTCATACACGTCTTTCAACAGTTGTCAAGTGTAGAGCGCTTGTCTTCCTCATGATACTTTCCAATTTAGTAGTATAAACAATGTTGATCGTTTACTGGGGGTATGCCGAAATTCCCACTTTTTGGAAAAAATTTTGAGAGAAATACCAAAAAACTCGGCAAAAATATATAGAGTAGTTTTTGGGATCAAGTACTTTAAATCTTCAAAGAGTGTCTTTAAAAAACTTATTTGTTGTTCTCCTTTTCTTTATTGCCTCTCAGCGAAGACCGCTTTTTACACCAAGCCTGTCAATACCAAAATTTTATATACAAGGGC
>CAJVPY010003495.1:0-14009 GCA_910591965.1 Dentiscutata erythropus
CCAACACCCAAATTTCTGATTCCGTGTTATGCAAAGCGTAAAATCAACTTTGTGTGGCCTTAGATGCAGCATAAGACTATTAATTTATAACAGGTTAAAAAAAAAAAAATCCGTCCGTCTGTCCCGAATTTTGAAATCCATGTAATGCAAAACAAAAATCAACTTTGCGTGACCTAACATTTATTACTAATTACTTGATTGCCTCACACTTACGTTCTATCAGTCAACCGATCAATCGAACATGTGATCGTAACCAGATGTTCGATCGGATGTCACATGATTCGGGACAAAATCTGCCTCGATACTTACGTATCGAGCAGCTATTAATTCATTTAGCTCTGAGTAAGATTTGCAAGGCTTTCATAAGGTCGGTGAACTATTTCACAATTTTGGAAGTCATTATGCCATTTTCCGATCACCCAGAATAAAATATTACATCATACTACATAATTAATTTCCAATTATGATATCGATTATGACAAATGTCGTAATTTTTATGTCTTTTTCGGTTACCCATGTCGTAATTAATTAAATTTTCCCACGTAGATCACGTTTCATATCACATTTTTCGGTTCTGATCCAATCAAAAACGTTTAAACCTACACACCCAGAATTAAATGATATAGAAATGATATAGATTTAATAAATATGTAATAATTGCAAAAATAATATTTGACCTAATCAGTGGTGTAATTGGTTTCGTCCAATGGGAAGTTGGGGAAATTATTAAACCCTCTAACGTACAGACGTACGTACGCACGCATTTAACGACACAAATGAACGTTGTCGTAGCTGTGGGAGAGACTTAGCTAATGTGAAATCAAATTAGCTCAGGGTTACAAACATAGGTTATTCGGAATGGATGTTAATTAGGGGATTTGAAATTAATGATTAAGGAATGTATTTACTTTATATACGTAGTTATTTGGTCGGAGCAAAAAGAACCTTAATAATGTTCTTTATTAATATAAGCGTCATATTTATACATTTTCAATTCTAGTGGTCCAAGACCAAAATCTTGGGTCTCAAACAAATATCGGTGACCTTGGACCAATATCTGCGGTCTCAGACCAACATCGGTGGTCCTGGATCAAGATCTATGGTCTCAAACCCATGCGCAGCCATTCCATACAATAGTACTAACAAATATAGTACGTAAGGAATACTAATACAATAAAAAAAATATTAAAATAAAATTCGAACACAAAGTTTTTGTAACAACGTTGCGCAACGTAGTACATATCTTTAATAAATTTGATGCTTTCATATCGATATGTGACACATTCTTACGGCAAGATGTCAATTTACGAAAAACTATTTGTTAAGCTGACAGAAAAAATTGTTAAAGAGATATGTAATCTGTATAATGAAGAAAGATTAAAAGGCCAAGAATCCCATTCAATTATTAACACACTTGAACAATTTCTAGTAAACAAAAAACAGAATCCAGATGATATTATCAATTTTTGCTTAAATGATTATGTCAATCCTACAATTCAAAACGTTCTCGCAGGTTGTTTTTATTATTGTAAATGGGTCGAAAAGGATAAACATAAAGCATTCGTTTATTATCAAAAATCTGTAGAAATGGGAAATGCTGCTGCAATGAAAGACCTTGCAGATTGTTATCGAAGCGGAATAGGGATTGAAAAGGATGAACACAAGGCATTCGTTAATTATCAAAAATCTGCCGAAATTGGAAATTCTGATGCAATAAGTCAAATTGGATATTGCTATCAACATGGAATAGGGGTTGAAAAAGATGAACATAAGGCATTTCTTAATTACAAAAAATCTGCCGAGATGGGAAATGCTTCTGCAATAAACGGTCTTGGATATTGCTATCGAAATGGAATAGGGGTTGAAAAATATGAACAAAAGGCATTCGTTAATTATCAAAAATCTGCTGAGATGAGAAATGCTTCTGCAATAAATAATCTTGGATATTGTTATGAAAATGGAATAGGGGTTGAAAAGGATGAACAAAAGGCATTCGTTAATTATCAAAAATCTGCTGAAATGGGAAATGCTTCTGCAATATATAATCTCGCATATTGTTACCGAAATGGAATAGGGGTTAAAAAGAATGAAAATTTGGCATTCATTAATTATCAAAAATCTGCTGAAATGGGAAATTCTAATGCTATAAATCAAATTGGATATTGTTATCAATATGGAGTAGGAGCTGAAAAAGATGAACAAAAGGCATTCGTTAATTATCAAAAATCTGCAGAAATTGGAAATGCTTTTGCAATATATAATCTCGCGGATTGTTATCAATATGGAATAGGAGTTGAAAAAGATAAACATATGGCATTCATTAATTATCAAAAATCTGCTGAAATGGGAAATTCTTTTGCAATAAATAGCCTTGGATATTGCTACCAATATGGAATAGGAGTTGAAAAAGATGAACATAAGGCATTCGTTAATTTTCAAAAATCTGCTGACATGGCAAATGCTTCTGCAATAAATAACCTTGGATATTGCTATCGACATGGAATAGGGGTTGAAAAAGATGAACAAAAGGCATTCATTAATTATCAAAAATCTGCTGAAATGGGGAATTCAGATGCAATAAATGACCTTGGATATTGCTATGAAAATGGAATAGGAGTTGAAAAAGATGAACATAAAGCATTTCTTAATTACAAAACTTCTGCCGAGATGGGAAATGCTAATGCAATAAATGGCCTTGGATATTGCTATCGAAATGGAATAGGAGTTGAAAAAGATGAACAAAAGGCATTCGTTAATTATCAAAAATCTGCTGAGATGGGAAATTCTAATGCAATAAATAGCCTTGGATATTGCTATCAATATGGAATCGGAGTTGTGAAAGATAAACAAAAGGCATTCATTAATTATCAAAAATCTGCAAAAATTGGAAATGCTTTTGCAATGTATAATCTCGCAGGTTGTTATCAATATGGAATAGGAGTTAAAAATAATAAACATAAGGCATTCGTTATTTATCAAAAATCTGCTGAGATGAGAAATTCTAATGCAATAAATAGCCTTGGATATTGCTATCAATATGGAATAGGAATTGAAAAAGATGAACATAAGGCATTCGTTAATTATCAAATTTCTGCCGAAATGGGAAATTCTAATGCAATAAATTGCCTTGGATATTGCTATGAAAATGGAATAGGGGTGGAAAAGGATGAACATAAGGCATTCGCTAATTATCAAAAATCTGCCGAGATGGGAAATTCTAGTGCAATAAATAATCTTGCCGATTGTTATCAAAATGGAATAGGGGTGGAGAAGGATAGACATAAGGCATTCGTTAACTATCAAAAATCTGCTGAATTGGGTTTTACTCAAGCGATATGTCAAGTTGGAATTTGCTATCAGAATGGGGTTGGGATTGAAAAAGATAATTATAAAGCATTCCTTCATTATCAAAAATCTGCCGAAATGGGTTATGCTAACGGAATGTCTTACCTTGGATATTGTTATAGAAATGAAATTGGAATTCCGAGAGATTTACAAAAGGCAGACTATTGGTATCAAATGTAAACAATTTATTTATTAAATTTTTACTGCAATTACAATTTTTTAACATGCATTTTCTAACAATTATAGGGCAAATAATAAGACATTGGGTAATTTAAAAGCTATTTATAGTAATATAATTTTGAGCTAGTATAAATTTATTTGTTAATATTTTTTTTTAATCATAGGCGAACGGACAAAAGAAAATTCTGATATTGATGATGATAAAAAATTACTGGTTGAGGGAAAATACCCACTATCATGGATTTCATATAAAGAGTTTATGGATATTAAAAAAATAGGACAAGGTGGATTTGCAACAGTATTTTATGCCAGATGGTCAGATAATAAACAAAATATTTGGAGAGATGTCGCGCTCAAATTTATTGATCGATCAAAAATCTTATAATGTAGAATTTTGTGATTTTCATTTATATGCTCATTATTTTCTTTAATAATTTTTAAATACTGTATTAAATACTTTACTTTTTCAATTATCATTAAAGTTAAAGGCATATTGTGATATTAGTTCTAAACATCCATCATTTTTAAAATGCCATGGAATATCTAAAGAAGATTCAGGTGATTATATCCTTGTCCTAGAATATGCAAGAATGGGTTCTTTGCGCAAAAATCTTCGCTCTGTAGCACAACTGAAATGGACGGATAAATTAACATTATTGCATTGTATTGCTTCTGATCTTCAAATAATTCATTCTCAAGAACTTATTCATCGAGATTTGCATAGTGGTAATATTCTACAAGATAATTTATATAGCGCTTATATTGCAGATTTGGGATTTTCCATATCAGCAAATATAGCATTAAATGCAGAAAGACGTGGAATTTGTTGAATTTTACCGTATATAGCACCAGAAGCTTTAGATAGAGGTTATTATTCAACAGCATCAGATATTTATTCATTTGGCATAATTATGGGGAAATATTATATGGAAAACCTGTATCTTATAATCGTGAATTTGGACCACATCTTCAAATTGAAATATGCAGCAACGACTTACGGCCAACTATTATTCAGAATACTCCACAGTGTTACATAATCTGATGAAGAAATGTTGGGAAAGTGAGGCTGCAAACCGTCCATCAGCAATAAAAATCTGTGAAATCCTTGAAGAATGGATGAATGACGAAAATATTTTATTAGAACTAAGTAAATCGGATGAAGTATTAAAAAATATTAGTACACATATACAGACGTATCCTGATGATAATTATAAAAGTAAATTTATTAATTATACTACATCGCTTTATCAAGGTATCTATATTTATTATTTTGCATTAATAAGTGTTATTCTATAATATTGATTATAATTATTTAAAATCAGATAGTGAATTGAATGAGTTAAATATGGATGCGCTGAATATTAATGAATAATATAAAATAAACTGTAATTGGAAAATTGTATAATGTAAATTTCGGTTGTTTTAGAATTGACGTTTGACTGTAAAAATATATAACCACACTTTATTTGCCTAATACTATTGTTTTTTTAAAATTAGCTATATAACTTCTTAAAATTGTAGATCCTTAGTAAATTAAATTCTCTAGCAATTTCATTTTTAATAAATGTCATGTTTCACATAGCAATACGTACCAAAGTGTTATTTTAAAATGTCACTCAGTTTAAATCAATTATTATAAAACACACCTATGGTGTTTTAGAACCATATATAATTGTTTTTAATAAAATTTAGTGTTAGGGTTCGGGTATTAAGAATTATTATTTTTTATATAATATAATATAGAGCTAATATAAGGTTAGTGATGGATCTGCCTTCTTAGGGACCGGGACCGGACTGTGATTGGACTGAAGACCAAATGATTTTTGGTTCAGGTTCAAACAATGGTCCTAGCTGATAAAAAAATGATGCATTAATATAACAAAGAAAAACAATAATGTAAAATTTTTATTCTTTCCAATAACAAACGATAGTAAAAATCTATTACCTTCGTTTTTAGCATTTCACAAAATATGGAGATGCTCGATATTAGTATGAGTGGCCCTTTAATTAATGAGGTTCTAGTTTTTAATGAAACAAACATTGATGTTTTATCTTCTGATAATGAAATTGTCGAAGTTCCAATATTGGATGATCAAAAATCAAGTAAAAACAACCCATCTACAATATGGCTGTATTTTAGTATCTATAATTCAGATCATCCTCTTTATCCAAACTGTCTTGTTTGTGATAAATGTAAGACTGTTTTTGCATTTGAATTTACATGGAATAATTGCACCCACATGCAGAAAAACAGGTGTAAATAATAATAATAAAAGAATTAATATAGTTATACCCATGGGGTATATTAAATTTTTTGTACCCATTATTTTAGAAAACCAGTAATACTAATATTGTTTAAGTTAGATTAGGGTTAGGGTTTAGGGTGAGAGCTATGTTAAGGTTATATTTAGGCTATTATATAGTAAATTCATTCAAGGAAAACTTTTTATTAATACACAAAATGTGGTTTAGTATGCAATTTCTTGTGAAATAAGTGATTTATGTCAAAATTATGATTGGTTTGAATTTTTTAGATTATGTAATGTTGCACCTGATTTTTAATTTTGGTGGTAATCTATGATGTGGGTTAGTGTTCTGAAGTTCACGTTTAGTTCAATTAGGTTTGGGTTCAATTAGGTTTGGGTTCAAGTTCAATTGAACCCAGACCAAACTTTAAATTTTGAGTTCTGTGAACTTGAACCCAAACCAGACTTAGAATTTATGATCTTGAACTGAATTTGAATCTAGAATGTTGGTTCAAGTTTGAGTTTAGTTTAAAGTTCATGAACATGTTCAGGGTCAATTAATAATATTAATAAAAATATTGAAATGAATGTGTTATTTAATTAACAAGCTTTTTACAACACCCCATTATACCAAACCAAACTTATAAACTTACAAAATCTTTTCTTAACTATACCTACAGATAACCTGTATTTTTACTCAGATGCTTCAATACAAAATGCCAGATCACCAAATATTCAGGCAAGAATTAGCTGGTTTCTAGAAAACAACACACAAATTAATTTCTACTCTGCATTAGCAAATACACAAAATACCAATCATTTAGAAACTGAACCAATTATTTATCTACTTCTAATACTTCCAAGTAATATACATTTCTATATTCATATAGATAATACTACAGCAATAAACAACCTTCAAAATCTTCCAACTGACCAACCAATCCAAATTAAACAAGAAAATTGAAATCTTCTTTATATTATCAATAACCTTCTTAAAATTAAAAATATTATATACACTATACACAAAACAGAATCTCACTCAAAAAAAACAAACTCTCCACATAATTATGCTGACAGACTAGCAAAAGAAGGTTGTTATCAGCCCAAAATTAAACTAAATTACAACTATTTAATTCCAATACCCTATTTTTCATGGTATAATAATACAATTTTCACACCAATTCAGAAACTTACAAAAACTTTTTATACTATTCATACACTTAATCACTTCCTTCAACTCAAAAAATTTCAAACCAATCCCACTTTTGATATTCAACTATTCTTCAATATTCTCAATTCTCAAAATTTTAATGCAAAACTATATACTTTACGCATTAAAATTATTCTTGACAATCTACCAACGATGTTAAATCTTAATATACGGTATCCACACTTATATCTAACCCCAAACTGTGCATGATGTAACCAATTAGAAAACACTTTACACATTATTAACTGTTATTATTCATCTTGACAACTTTCTAATACCTTTAAAAACTATATACTTCAAACAATAGAAAACTTAAATTCTAATAACAATCAATCTTTACAATCTCAACATATTTAACAACTCTTAATTAATACAAACAACACCTTAGAACTTCCCTCACAAATATTATCAATTATTTCTGGAACAATTAATCAACAACTATTTAATCAAGCATATTCTTTTCTTCATAAATACACACAATCTTTCTTCATTAACCTCTCTAACAGTTTTCTTAACTGGTTCATAGTAGAAATCTGGACCCCAAGAAACCAAACTCAACATAGTTGAGAACTCGCAAGAAATATAATACTTAAATCAAAACGTACAAAAATATACTTCCCTAGATTAACATCACATCAAAACACTACTACTATTTTTAACAACAATATTGACCAATTTATTCAAAAATTACTTTTTCAAAACTTTACAATTTTCACATGTATCAATTAACTATATAAACCTTTTATAAAATTTTACAAATCCTATATATTATTTAATTTTATTACTATTATATACCTATTTAACAACTTATTCTTTATTCAATCTTTATTAAGACTTGATACATTCAAAACTAAACTAAATTCTAAAACTTCCTTTTACTACACAAACTCTTCATCTCAACTACTATCTACAATATCTATTCTATTGCCAACTTCACCAAAACCTTCTGCATGACGTAATATTCGCAATTTTTCTAGCCTCTGCGTATATTTTATTTTCAGATCAAGAAAATAATTTAAAACATGATCATTTTGACCATCTTCTGAACCTTGTTCTGACATCTGATTTCGTATTCGTTCTTCTATTTTCTCCAACCTTTTTCTCAAAGACTTTTCTTCAATTTGCAAACTACATAATTAATATCTTACTTAACCTTTTAAAATATAATCGTTTTGCCAACCCATCTATATTAATAACACAAATGCATACCTTTCCATTCTCGAAAACCCAACTGACAAAAAATCATAGGGATAAATCTCCTTAGCCCACTCTTCTGTAATCTTATTAATATTCTCCCAACTTCAATTTGTAACAAAAGTATCTCTTCTTCTTGAGTTAAAGCTACTTCTCTATTTTGAAACAAATTTTCATTTTCTTTTGACGGCAAATCTTCTATTTCTCTTGGAGGCAAACTTCTTTTAAAACTTCTTTTTAAGTGTGCTCTAAAATAACTTCGTCGACTCATCTTTACTTGAAATACAAACCAACTCTAAACACAAAACCTTAAATATATATGCCGTACAACACAAAATTCTCTGACAACTAACACATAATTAAATTAAGCAATCTAATTAGTAGATTTTACCCAAAACAAATATTCAAAAAACGTACAAAAATGATTTTCACTATCCTGATGGTTGTAGTACAGTAGTTAGGGTGTATTGCACTGCAGGGCTGTACGTTCAAACCTTCTGGTAGTATGTTAGGCCCGGTGCACTAAAGTAGCATTACCTACTCTAACAAGAACATATATTTTTTCCTTTCTCACTTTAATTATTATTTTTATAACTTTTCTTTATAACTCTTATATATTATAGCTTAAATATGTAGCACTACAGAGCTATAAATTTAATCTTTATCTCTTCTCTCTTCTGTTATTATTTTTATTCTTATTTTTATCTTTATTTATTTTTATTTATTTTTTCTTATTTTTATTTTTTATTTTTTTCTCTAACTTTAACTTTTATTATTATTTATTACAATTTTTACAATATTCTTTTAGCCATATTACAACTTTTTTAATCTAAATATACATATATCTTACTATCTTATATTAAACAAGGTTTTCTCCCAGCCTTTCTTTAGCTAATAGCAGTTTCATTAACATAAATTAGCTTTAAAAATAGAAAATTAGAGGTGTAATGTCACATCAATTTTGATGTTTATAGAAAATCTATCTGATTAACTATTATGTATTCATGTAATACTTTGTAAAAGTTATTCGCTTTTCTATATATAATATTAACATTAATAATAAAAAAAAAAAAAAAGTCTAATAACAGATTTTTTCTTGGCAATACTTATATATAACAAAACAAAGCTGCTATTATATATAAAATAATTTTTAATTTATTTAATAAAGCCCAAATTTCTATTAAGTCTAATTAATGTATAAGAAGTAGGCAGTGTTGTCTAAAAAGACCTATCTCCAAGAATATAAATCTTATTATTGTTGTTATTTTGTAAAGTTGTAGTTGTTAAGTATTACAATAATTATAAAAGTTATTCATTTACTCTCTGATTTTATAAATATACCTGTCAAGTAATAATAATTTTTATTATACATATTTAATTTTGTATAAATTTATTAAAAATTAAAAAAAATATAAATTAAGCTTAAAGTAGTACTAAAAAGTTAAATTATTTAATAAATATTTTAGATTATTTTTTTTATCTAAATATTTTTAAACAAATTTTTATTTTTATTTTTTATTTGGTTTTTTTATTATAAAATTTTGAAGATTATCTGTTTTTACATAGCCTTTAGTATTATCTTACTTAATTTGATATTATTACAGTAAGACCTCTATAAGTACACACTTTATAAGTGCTTGCTCTATATAAATTTTCTCTAAATACATAGTATAGCTTAGCCCAAACTTATAAGAGCACTATATATTTTGTTCTCTATAAATGCTCAATCTCTTTAAGTAAACATTTTGCTTTTTTTTACTATAGTCCTGAGAGAGGTGCACTTATAAGGTCTTACTGTACTTCCTAATATATTTAAAGAATTTAAATTGATTACTGCTAGTGTTTAAATAAAATAAAAAATAAATAATAATATTTAAAAGGATTGTTTATTAAATGAAATAATAAATATAATAAAGACTTTTCATCAATTTAAATATAAAAAAAAGCAAATTTAAATTTAAAAAATATTATATTGTAATAAAATATTTTTTTATAAATATCTTTTTTTATCTTGTACTTTTTTTTATTTTCTTATTATCTATCTACTATATTTTTAGAATAAATTATAAAGTATGCAAAATTGTTAATTCTATTTATAATAATCCCAAATTGAAATTTATAGATATTTACTTATAAAAGATGATAAAAATATTATTGATACTGTGAACAAAAAAATTTTTGTAATTGTAAAAAAAGATCAATTACAACTTTAGAGAACTAAAAACATATTTTAAAGAAGTTTAAAGAACTTAACTATACAAATAATATTAAAAAAATTGTTTTCAAATTTATAAAAAGCTATTTCAAATAATTTAAGATGTAATAGTTAATATACCCAAAGATTTTTTTTATTATATAAGCTGTCATTATTAGAAATTAAGTAGATTGATATTTTAAAAAAATCTATACCTCAAATTTCATAGCTCATATCTTATGAATTTTGAAACTATCTTGATTATTCAATATTCAAAAAAAAGCTTAGAACTTAATTTTTCTTTTGAATATTAAATTATTAAACTAGTTCAAAATTCATCAAAATATTGGTTGTAAATATTGAAGTATTGATTTTTTTTAAAATATTGATTTCTATTGATAGCAGCCTAATAAAGTATTACATAAAAAATTTTATATATTTTACTTAAAAAGTTTTTTTTATAACTACAATTACTACAAGAGTTTAATATTCTTGATTAATTATAAACAAATACAGTATAAAGGAAAATATTTTTAACTAGAGAATTGGATCTTAATAATAATGATTATTTTTGTACTAGTAACAACTTATTTTATTTTAAAGAAGCAAATTATTAGATAATAGATAGTATATATTATACAGTATTTATATATTTTTAATAATTATATACTGTTTATACTCTAGTTGAAGGAGAAAATAATCCTTAAGTTTTTCTCTTAGTATATATTTTAATGACAAGCCAATTAAAAAAAAATTATAAATATATATTTCAAAAATTATTAAATTTAAATTAAGAAAGAGATTAAATTTTAAATCTAGCTATAATTATAACTAATTTTGAACAATTAATTATTAATGCAAGTTTTCTAATTCTATATATAAAAAGTTGTTTTTTTTATTTTTGCCAAAATCTTTAAAAAAAAGGATTAACTATTAAATATAGTAATAATAAAAGTTTTAGTCTTAAATTTTTTTATTTTTTTTTTATAATTTGGCAGTTATGCCTTAGCTTTATTAGGCTTTGTACAATTCCTCTAGAATATTTAAAATTTTACAACTAGGCATTTCAAAAGGTAAGTGATAAACTCTAAACTTGTTGGCAAATAGTGTATGAGAACTATCTCTAAATAACAAGTGCCGTAGCCCATATTGTTACCTAAATTATAAGTCAAAATTAACCCGATTACCAACTTGGCACCTATGTTTGACCTGCTATAGCAAGATTTCTCTCCTTCCAGACCTCTTCTGAAATTGGATATGACCCGGCTCTCAACAGTGGATCTTGCTGCTCGTCATGACCACCTCTCCCTTCTTTTAAACTTCTTCCACCTAAGCCTGACAACAAAATTAAAACCCTTATTCATATATAAAAGTAAAAAAAATAAAGCCATGTTTATGAAAGACATAAATATTTTTTAAAAAAAAACACCTCATGGTGGGAAAAAAAAACTTTTCGACAAATTCTAAAATATTCTAACATAAATAAACAAAGATAAAAAAAGCGAAAAAAAATAAAGGTAGCCATGACATACTATTATAGTCCATGCTAGGTATAAGAGTAAAAATTATATAATAATTGCAACTAATTACTATATCTCAATTGTAAACCTTTAGTTTAGCTTTGAGACTCGTTCCGAGCACTGACTCAACTTGGGTATCTTCTAAACGGGGGTGTAAATCTCTTCTCTGTGCCATAGCACCATATTCACAAAATAACAAAACATGTGGTTGCCTTCTACTGAGTTTGTCCCGATTTGGTAGATTTAAACAATGCCGATCTTTTGGAGAAAGTAAGCCAAAAAGCCCACTTTTTGTTGAAAATTTTGGTGAGAATGGCAGAAAATGACAATGAAAGAGAAACTTCTTGATACTACTTAAAAGAGAGTGAGTTACTAAAAACAACAAAGACAGCCTTCCTCTAAACAGTACACTACTCGAATTTTGTCAGTGAGTGATAAACTTTGAACTTGTCAGCAGATAGCGTATGAGAACTACCTTTAAACAACAAGTGCTTGGTCTGCAGTAAGTGATAAACTCCGAATCTGTCAGCAGGTAGCATATGAGAACTATCTCTAAATGACAGTTGCTGTTTTACAGTCCCTTCTTTCTTTGACTTATAAGCTGAGAAGTTGGTTTTACTGTTTTTGTTGAGTAGTTTTTTCAGAAAAATTTGGACCAAGTGATCGTCAGAAAGAGTTCTGAATAGCGCTTTTAGTTTTAGTCTTAAATTATATTATTTGGTAGCTTTTACTTTCTTTTTTATTTAAAAATTCTAGCTATATTTGATATCTTTTAAGAAATACAATATGTAATTTATATAAAAATATTAAAAAAATTATAATAAATTAAAATTTTTGTTTAATTGATAATCCGCCACTCAACAGGTGCATGATCTTAGTAAAATGTGACTCAGATTACTATATAAATTTACTATAGTGTGAATGCTGCGATCGCGCAAGGTAAACTTTTTTTCATACTAAGGTAATTGATCTTCTGACTTAAGAGACTTTTGTAGAGCTTGTCAAGACGCATCTAATAGTAGTTAAAGCGTCAAAATTGGGTTGGTAGATGCTGAAATATCTTTAAAAAAACCTTTCTTTTACTATGTAAACTTTTTTGCAAACAATACTATTGTTTGCAAAGAAGTTTATATAATAAAAAAACTGTTTTTTAAAGATATCTCAGCACCCACCAGGCTGATTTTGATGCTTTAACTACCATTAAATACGTCTTGACAAGCTCTACAAAAGTCTCTTAAATCAGAAGATCAATTACCTTAGTATGAAAAAAGTTTACTTTGTGTGATCGCAGTATTCACACTATAGTAAATTTATATAGTAATCTGAGTCACATTTTACTAAGATCATGCACCTGTTGAGTGGTGAATCATCAATTAATACACAACATAAAGAAAACAACAAATCTTGAAGCTAATAAAGTTGATTCTAAAAATTAGAATCTTGTACAATTAATATAATATCATGTGAAAGCACCTTGCTTGTATCAGAATTTTTTGATATAAATCGCTATCACGATAATCCACTTCAAGAATTACTAGCATTTCCAACTCTTATAGGTGAAAGCTTTGTGGCTAACATCTAATAATATAAAAATTTAATATTAATAATTACTAAATATATAGCTATTCATAATAAAAATTATAATTACTTTAAGTGCAGCTTCAGTTTTTAGAACAGAATAAAAACAAAAATAAAAACTATTCCAATGTGTCTCTGCAGGGCTTGCAAAAGAAATAGTTTGCTCATAGCATGACATTTGCTCATTTCATAATAGTCCAGTAAAATATAGTGATGAATGAAAAAAACCTACAATATGAATTGCATTTTTTGATACTTTTTTGTATTCATTAGACTCTTTGAAAATATCACCGATAACTAAGTTAACTTGGTACACTATACAAGATATAAAAGTTTTAGTAGAATATTCGACTCTTAACTGTCATCTATAAAAAAAATTCTATTAAATAATTTGTAATATATAAATAGATATTCATTATATTTAATGTCACAGATTAAAATGAAATTAGATTAAAATGAAACAGAGGACCTCTCTCGCTCCTCTTTAAAGCTTATAAAACCCACTTATACTCTTTTTTTAATAAATCTAACACTAAACCCTA
>CAJVPY010003496.1:0-14007 GCA_910591965.1 Dentiscutata erythropus
CTGAATAGGCAATTAATTGAAATCTTAATAATTTGTACTTATCTGTCTTCATGTGTTAATTCACGCGGGATCAGCTTCTGGGCTTGACCAGATCTCTTCTGGTTTAATCCCTGCTTAGCTATCTTTTCAATCTGTTAACTTCTGTTAACTTGAATGTTTAAGATCATCGAAATTTTGTAAGATCGTTCAATATAATTTAATGCCTCAGATGTTGATCGGCCTAGATAGGTTTAGGGTAAGATTAGGGCTTAATTTAGACTAATCAATATCAATCAGTTAATGCTGGCCAAAAAAATTGACATCTGAGGCAAGCGCCAATATGAGGTACAACATTAATATCCAATTCTACAGTTATTCAGTTCGACTCCTCAACCTGTATCATTCAATAGTACTGCCACTTCCTTCTAGCATTGACCATCTTCAACTTAAATTTAAAAAATTTATTACTGTTTCTGTCCATTACTGTAATGTTACGTACCTGGTAAATTTATCCTATTTGCCATTTTTGAAAAATAGAGCAATTTGTTAAAATCTATTCTTACTGACTGTATATATATGTACATATACATATGGATCTATATTTTTTCTTTTACCTAACATTTTTTGCCAATATCCATTTGTCTGGAATGGTGAGTAACAGAATTTTTTTGGAAATTTATGATAAATTTCATGATAATTTCAATGCAAATTAACTTAATATTAACTTCATACTGCAGTATTGTGTTTCAGAATTTTTGACAATAACTTGCAATGGAAATCATGGCAAATTAACCCAATCATAACCACATGCAATGTGTTACAAATATACAAGATATGTATTATAATTTTTACAGTAGCTCATGATCGAAATCATTATAATTCAAATACAAACTAACACAACTTTGACTACATATTGTGTATTGCCAAAATAGTGAGTAAATTATGTAACAGAGCTTTTATGGCACTGTACCTCATGATAAAATCATAATAATTCTAATGCAAGCTATGTGTTATCAGAATAGCAAGTTCTGTAGCTGAGTTGGATGTTCTATAGAATAGATGGGCAATATAAAAAATAAACTCTGCCAAGAATTAGTAATCATTAATAAATATTTAACAGAGTTGCAGAGTTTGTGTAGTTTGCCCACCTATTCTATAGAATATCCACAGAGTTTTTTATAGCAGCTTAACTAATTGATTCCAATACAAAACCAACTAAATCTTAACTATATACTGTGTACACCAGAATAGTAAGTTCTGTAACAATTTTTTATAGTTAAAATCATGATATTTTTAATACAAACTAACCCAATCTTATATTGTGTGTCACCAAATATTCTGTAAAGACTTTTTTACAGTAACTCATAATAGAAATCACAATAGTTTTATTGTCAATCTTAATCACATACTGTGTGTTATCGGAGTAGAGTTAAGTTTTGTTCCAATTTTTTTTATAGTAACTGATAACAGAAATTCCAATAAACCAACTTCCTACACACAGTACTATATTTTTTTAAGTAACTTATAAAAAACAATTATGATATTTATATTGCAAACTAACTCAACTTTAACTACTTAATGGAATAGCAAGTAAGCTTTATATAAAAAACAAAATAATTCCAAACAAATTAACTTTACATACCACATGTTATCAGAATAGTAAATTCTATAAAAAAAATTTTATAGTAACTTAATAGAAATTACAATAATTTTGATATAATCTAACTCAATCTTAACTATATGTTATATATTACCAGAATAGTGAGTAAGTTCTGTAACAGATTTTTTACAGTTAACTCACAATAGAAAACATAATAGTTCTAATACTACTAACTTAATTTTAACTATATACTGTATGTTATTAAAATAGCAAGTTTTATAACAAAATTTTTAATACAAAACTGAATTGGTTACAGAATGATTTTCTGAAAGTTATTTATCTGCCAACTTATTTCTCTGATATAATATTTCATGCATCCAGAAAATGTGTACCAGGTTGGTACTCCGGAAGTCATGGGTGTGATCGGATGCCGATGTGATTTTAAATATGATTAACTTTAATAATAACAATTGATTATTAATAATTAATAATAATAATAATTTAATACTTGCAATGCATTTCTTTTGATGACAAGATGGATATTTCATTAAATGTATATTTATTATTATATAGTTGACTAAAAATTATATTACAAACTAAAAATTTTGTAAATTTTTAGAATAATGACCAATCTAATATATCTGACTTACTAATTCCACTTCAACAAATACTTCCATCAAATTACTTATATCAAGTGACGAATTATAGTGAACCTGAACTGATAGTTACTGCAAAAAACGTTATAATCAAACAAATTATTGTTGATTTATTTGTGCATATTAACATTGAAAACATTAAAGATAATGTATTAGAATGGTTAACTCAATTTCAAGATAAATCAAAAACTATTATGAGATTAACACGGACATTTCCTGTTAAAGGGTCTAAAGTTATTTTTCGAGAACAATGGCACTGCATCCATAGTCATACTGTAAACAAAAAAATAATAATTGTGAAATTAAAAATCCAGATAGTCAAAGAAATAGAGATATGAGATGTAAAGCAACACTTAATTTTAGGATAGAAAAAGATAACTCTAAAAATTTTTACCCGCTTGAAATTAATCTTAGATTTTTACATAATCATTTATCTGATTCAGCTACATTACTAAGTTTCAGGCCAGTTAGTAACGAATCTTAAAACAAATATATTGAGTTGTTTAAAATAGGACATTCGGTAGCTTTAGCACAATATACATATGAAGATGAGTTATATTTGTCAGCATTAGATGATGATGAGCTTGTGCACTTGTTAGCAGATTGAGCAAAAAACCCAGATAGAGGTTTCTTAAAACATCTTTATAATCAATTTCGTATTACACAACTTGGAGATCGAAATAGACAGGGAATGTTTGACCGGTTACAAGAAATAGTTACTTTTTATAATAATTCAGAGAATAGAATTGCTGCTCTTCAAAAATACAATTTTTCTATACATACCTCTTTTATTTTATGTATTGTAACAAACCTAATGCAACAAGTTCATCAAAAAATTCAACAATCAGGTGAGCTGTGTTATCTTGATACTTCAGCCTCATTCAACCCACTTAACACATTTATTACGCTACTTTATGCAAGCTGTACAATTAGAGCATTGCCATTAGGAATATTTTTAACTTCTGATGAAGCAGAAGTCACAATTGAAAATTCTATCTACTTACTTAAATCCATACTACCTAATGATGCATTTTATAATCGTGGACCTCAACTTGGCTCTAAAATTATTATTACAGATGATTTATATGCTGAACACAATGCTTTAGAATTGTGCTGGCCAACTAGTATTTGATTACTCTGTATTTTTCATGTTTTACAAGCATTTTGGTGGTGGTTATATGATAGCAAACACAAAATACATAAAGATGATCGTATAAATATTATAACATTATTCAAAAAGATTTTATATGCATCAACTATATCCAAATTTAAAGAATTATTTTTTGCAAAATATAATCAGCTTGAAGTGTATTATACTTGTCTCTGGGAGAGATGTGCCTTTTAGGCACTATAATATCGACAAAATTTATTGTTGCATGGAAATCACACAAACAACTATGTTGAGCGTGGCTTTGGACTTCTAAAAGACATAATATTTGCACGAACACAGGCGTACAATATTGTTCAAATTTTCCAATTTGTTATAACAAATATAGAACGATTTTATGAGCGACGTATATTAGCCATTGCAAATCAACATCCAGGCCATTTAGAAATATCTAAACGGTTTCTTTGTCCTGGATAGAAACTTGTTGATTTACCAAAAATTTAGTATAATGAAACAAAAAATATCTATATTGTGCCTAGCACAACAGTGAATGACAAGTTTTATGATATTGATATATCTATTGGAACCTGCACTTGTATTGCTGCTCTTGGAGGATCTCTGTGCAAACATCAAGCAGCGATTGCTATTAAATACCATATTTGGTCTTTTAATTTTATTCCTGCACTTTCTCTTAATGATTGTGCACTTTATCGATATATTGCATGTGGTAAGTTATATAATAGATTGATTATATTTAATAAATAAATTTAATAATAAATAAAAATCATTTTTTTTAAAGGTACATCTGCAAAAGATCTATCATTTTATGCCTCTTTACGTTCATCTTCAACAACATCTAATGATTTAGCAACAATTAATTCAAATCAAGACATAAATTACCAAGATAATCTATCTCTTAACGAACTTGTTGTAGAAGATATTGTTGCTGTTAGATAATTAATAATTAATATATTAGAATGTCTATTAAGTATTTATTAAATATATATATTAATAATTTTTTATAAGTGATCCTGATAATAAAAAGGACTTAGAGAAGCGAATTGAATCAATTAAAAACTTTTTTCAAGACATTTTAAAAAATATTAAAAATGACAACCAACTTCTCACTGGTATCAAATATTTTAAAAAAGGATACGAAAAGACAAACTCTTTATTACAAGAAAAGTTGATTTCTTATCTTTATCAACAGAAATCCTCATCACATTCAGAATCACTTAGAAGTGAAGTAAAAATTAAGGTGCAGCCAGCATCAATTCAATGAAAAAAATGAAAAGAAAATATTGATCCTTCTGAAATGAAAGCGCAGAAAAAAAGAAAAGCTGCAGCAAAGCCACATAGTCTGAAGAAAAATATTTCAGACAACAAGCCAAATTAAATAAATAGATTTAATCGCAAACAAAAAAAAAAAAAAAAATTATTTCATAAATATAAATTATAAAATGTAATTGTTTAAAGAGTGCTGGAGGCACCCTATTAAAAGAAAAAATATTGTAATTGCTTGCAACAAATAATAAGTTTTTAATTTGTAAAAAAAATAGGTGTACTTCGAAAAAATAAAATTAGTATTATATGTATTAACATCGGATTCCGGGCGTGTACGTAATTTCCGGAGTACCAACCTGGTACACATTTTTCAGATGCATATTTCATCTATAGCACATTTTTTTGATAAGTTATATATTTGGCATTACATTTTTCAACAATCCTTTTTTTAGACAAGACATTTCCCTGCCATTAATTTCCTGATATATAATTCTAACCAATGCTAACCTAATATTATATATTACTAGAACAATGAGTAAGAATTTTTACAGTAACTCTTGGTAGAAGCTACAATAATTTGCATAAAACTATCTTAGCTTTAACTGCATATTGCATCACCAGAATAGCAAGTTTGATAACACTTTAATTATATATTGTGCCATTGAAATAGCATAAATTTTTATACTAATTCATAAAAAAAAAAACATAATTTTAATGCAAACTAACTCAACCTTATTATATATTGTGTGTTACTAAAATGGCTTATTGTAAAAATCATATTATTTAGTGCAAATTAACTTAATATTAATCATACACAATATGTCAACAAAATAGCAAGTGAGTTTTGTAATAAAATTTTTATAGTAGCTTATGGTAAAATTAACCAAACCTTACCAAATAAAGTGAAGTCAGGTATTATAGTATGGTGTATCATTGATATACTTACATTTTTTTATGATATCTAGATATTCACTGATTAGAAATAATTTTAGTATTATTCAGTTCATTTTACTAAGACAAATCAAATAATGCAAAAATTAATCAATTCCATTTAAAAATTAATGGAAGATATTGTAGTTGATATGCTTTTTTCCTTTTCTTCTAATTAAGTAATTTTGAGAAAAAAATCAACAAAGTAACAATACATACAATATTAAATATTGATATGCATATTATACCATAATACCACAACCTTACAAAGCATTGCATTTTTTTGATGATTTTTGAAAGTTTTTAAAATATCAAGTTTTTTTTTTTTTGCTAGATAGTAGGTCAAATGTTATATCGTTATTTTGATAAATATTGTAAATAAATATGCTTTTTACAAAAATTTTTACTATTAGCAATTCTTAAGTGTACCATAATATCTGGCTTTACTTTACTATATGTCAACAGAATAAATAAGTTATATAACAATATTTTTTGGTAGAAATTGCAATAATTTCAATGCAAACTAGCTACATACTATGTGTTACTAGAATTTTAAATTAGTTCTATAACAGAATTTCTTATAGTAGTGTACAATATAGCTCAACCACATAATTTCTGTATTTATCAGAATTTTTTATAGTAACGCAAAATAGAATCAGATACAAACCTAACTTTAACCAATTCTGTGTGTTAACAGGATAACAAGTTCTATAACAGTATTTTTTACAGTAGCATATAATAGAGTTTATGCTAATTCTAATACAAATTAACACAATCTTAATTACATAATGTGTGTCACCAGGATAGTGGTAAGTTTTATAATAATTTATTTATATATTAATGCATGATAATTTCAGTTACAATAATACCATGTGTTACAATAATAAGGAGGTGGGTGGCGCTTCGCGCCACCTGTTACGCTAGTAATATATACAATATCGATATAATATAATGTTGCAATATTGCAACATATAACCGTACAATATTATATAATATAATTAATTTTAAATTATTGGCTTAAATCGAAAAACCATTATGTTATATATTTGTTCATATTGATATATAATTTACTTAGAATATGACTACTCAGTGACATATGATTTGCAATTTTTTTGTATTTTGCGCCTAACTTTTAACCTTGTTACTCTGAGGTCTAACACCTTTTTGTAGAAAAAAGGGTATTCGCAAAGGTCACAAATAAGTTTGAAAAGATGCAAAGACTGCGACTTTGCAGCAGGCATCTCTATACTATCACTATTTGACTCGAGGTTTTGAAAATTGGTGAAGATTAAGTGCAGAATTTCATGTTTTATTGCATTTACTGCAGTGTCTAATCAGTTATGAGATTTTGTTGACGTACACTAAAATGTCCTATAATCCATAATAATATATATATATATATATATTTTCACGATCTTTGTTATTAAAACTTTAGCGTGAATTCAAAAAAAAAATAAAAATAATAAAATAAAAATCTCAAAAAATACACACACAAGCAATACAGTAATATGGATCAAAAAATAATTTAAAAGAATGACTTTTACTAAAACGCACCTATGGTGTTTTACACCATAGGTCCCGTTTCTCAAAAACGTACTAAGTAAACAGGATCGGGTCCTCTAAGTAAAAATGTTCAGGACCCCCAAAAACCTCACGAGAACTGAGTTCGGGCCCTATCGGGCCCTTATATTAGCTCTATATTATATTATATAAAAAAAAATAACTCTTAATTTTCTAAACCTAACCCTAAATTTTACTAGAAGCAATTATATATAGGTGCTAAAACACCATAGGTGCGTTTTATAATAATTCTAAAAGAATTATACCTTATTTTAGATTTAGTTTTGCACGCAAATCCTTATCAATTTATTGTATATTTATAAACTCATTACTTATTTTAAATACTATGCAATAAAATACAAATAATCAATTTACGAATTGTAATCTCCTATTTTTGTAAAATAGATCTAAAATCTAAAACAGTAATTACAATAACTAAAAAATTTTTATGACTTTCTATTCAGTTGAAATATTTCATATTCCTCCGCTGAAAACCATGACGATGTAGCATTATATTTATCTGCACTTCTAATTTTTATTGATCCATATACATATGTAGGAGTAAGCCAACATCTTTTATCTTGATTAAAATTCTCAGACATAGCAAGATCACATCCAGAACCGAAAAGTGGTCCGTGAGTATTATAACAAATAATTGCATGTGCTGAACTATGCACACGACTTAAAATAGAATTTTGAATGGTACCATTTTTCAAAGAAAAAATAAAACTATCATCACATTCCTTAAATTTACCATGATCTTGTTTATTCCAACCGATAGGGTTATATCCACCAAGAATTTCATCAGTACCTTTAACTTTTATAACTACAACAAGACGTGTTTGCTGATCACATAAATTCCAAAATATATCCTTGGTAAAACCTTCTCTGGATCCGCGAAGAAGTAATTTAAATTCGTATGGGTTATTCATTACTGAATACACATTATCACTCTTATCAACCCATGAAGCAATTTCCGCAGCGTGCTCTTCGTTAATAACTGATGAAAATGGTTCTCTAATCGGTAATGTTGGTATTAAAATTGTACGAGGCGGAAGAACAGTAGATGATATTGGTTGGTTGGCCATATATTTTACTATATCTTTCCAAAGTTTTTTATCAAGAATTTGTTCATATGACTGCACATTATTAGCAATATCAGCATTAGACATTTGAAAATAACGGATAAGAGGTAAACAATTTTGTAAAGTAGTCTTTAAAGCTAGAAAATTCTCATTGGACCAATCTTCTGGATCAGATGGTAGGCCGGGATTTTGAGCAATTCCCCATTCTATAACACGATCCCAAATTTTCACTTCTTCCATTTGTAAATCATCTCGACTAATAATCGAGATTAATGCATTTTCTTGAAGCGAGATAAAGTCTTCAGAGTCAAAAACCTTATTAGGATATTTTGCTACAATATCATTACACCACTTTTGTAATTCATGAAGCTTATTAATTTCAAAACTTCTTTGATAAACATTACTAAAATGTAAACGAAGCCAATGAGCTTCCTTTTCAATTAAGTGAGTTTGAAGGTACTGGGCTAATTCTTCTAAAAGAAATTCATAGGCAATAAACATAAGATCAAAAATAAATGAAGTTTCAAGATTTTCAAGTAAAATTATTTTTCCATAAATATATATTTGTGTAAATTTATATACCGTATCCTGCCGTAAATAAGCATCCATCTTCATATCCAAGTTTCTCAAGATCTAGTGACTGGATCTATATAATTTTGGTACTATTCGAATCAGTTTATCAAAACAATTCGAAAGATACTAAAATTATACAGATCCGACCACTATATCATGAGAAACTTGGGTATGAAAATTGCAAAAAGTGGGTGCTTATTCACAGCAGGATACGGTATATTCGATTTCTTGCAAATACTAAAATATAGATAATATATAGAATAACTTACTTGATAATAATTTCAAATTGTTGAATAGTAACATTTTTTAAATTAATTGTTTTAATATTATTCTTATCTTTATCGATATTCATCAATTCTTTATAAAAATATAAAGGTCTAGATTTCAAAATTGCTAAATGTGCCTGAAATGTCTTGGTGTTTTGAGATTCACTGACAATAATGTTTGTATTAAAATCTTCTTTATTCTCAAGAAGCTTAAGATAATTGCTCGAAATTTCTTCAAAGAATTTTATTGTCATCTTAAAAAAATTTTGATTATTGAGTACAGTAAGAATAATTAATAACATAACAGTTATACAAAAGATTTAAATGTGCAAAAAAAATATTATTTATGTACAATATACAAAAATTAATAGTTAATTTTGTTTACATATTAATGTTTTTCAATTTTTGCTATGAGCGTTAGTTTATGGCGACCCGTGATCGATTTTTATTGGTCGATTATATCATTATTTCTTTATCTCTCGCACTTAGTTTATTTACAAAATCGGATTTTGTATTATCCGTGTAAATACTTTTGCCATATCTGCAGATTTTTTTCAACTCTTATCCCATGTTAGTAACAATAACCGAGCAAATAATTTCCGTTTGGTTCGTTTGTACCTAAAATATTAGGATAGAATTTAGCGTAGGCAAATTAATATAAGTTTTTTTTTTTTTTTTTTTTTTTTTTTTTTATTAATTTGAGATTTCGTATGATTAGTGCGTGATCAGTATATAAAAAAATTATTGTTAAGCACATTGTTCGATCAATATTATATTACACTTGCAACGTCAATTATTTCGACGATGTCTTAATAATTATAATAAAGTTCAAAGTATGTACTGTATAACGTTTATTTAATAAAGTGATGGTAATTCATCAACACAGTCATACCTCTGAAATTGTTTGAGAACTCGACCCACAGAAGACCTGTTAACACCCAAACGTTTAGCAATTACTCTAACTTAAGTTTTCTAGGTTCTTTCAATTATTTTCCAACGAATATGTCTGAAAAATCTTAGTAACAAATACTTATGTACAGTATTATGCATTTATATAGCACCGAGATAAATAGCTTATCGAATTCGGCCGAATAGACTTCGGCAAATTTTTTTAGGGTGTCCCAGAATTTATGAAAACAGCTGTAATTTACCGACAAGTTCATTTCGTAGATAGCATATTTCACCGACAGCTCATTTCACAGACGAAGTAATTCTAGTCATTGTCATTAGGGTTAGGTTTAGAATTAGAGTTAAGGTTAGTGCGGTCTATAAAAAAAACTTGTCTGTAAAATAAGCTGTTGATGAAATATACTGCCTATGAAATGAACTTGTCGGTAAATTAATCGTCTGTAAAATAAGCTTGTCGGTGAAATGAGTGTCGATGAAATGTAATGTCTTTGAAGTGATTGTCGATGAAATAATACATCCTAATATCTTAAAGTATATGAACTAACTCAAAATACAGACACAGATGAATATTTGAAGAATTTGATTCTAAGAGAGATAGTCATAATGGAAAATGTGCATATTGTAAACGATATAACACTTCTAAAACCTGGTGACCCTCAAAAAACAGTTCAAGGATGGACGAGTGGAAATAAGAACATTGATGATTGTATTAAAGAATTTCAGCTTAAAGCTACAAAATATGAGAATGTGATCGAATGGATTCCTTTCAATAGATTGGTTAAAATTCAAAAGGCTGAAGAATTTTCAGCGATCTGGTTAGATGGTATTCGATCAATCTCAGGCATGATGAAAAACAGTCACGCACCCCGCCATGTATAGCTGCATTCAACATTGCCTAGTTCTCAGAATTCATTGGGTTTTTTAAGAGAAGTAAGTTTATATAACTTGTTGTGTATAGCTTGCAACTTGTACTTATAATCCTGTTTATATATTTATACATTTATAAATTTATAAGTTTAAAACTCATGCAACTAGAAGGTGATAATTAGTCACACAAATAGGTATATGGTAGTATTTGATGAATTTATTTCAAAAAGAGATGTGTATAATTGAAAGTGTACGTAATAAGTATAATACTTCTCTCGCTTGGTGCCAGACATGTGACTCTCGGAGAGTAAGTGGAGATAAGAATGTCGATGAATACATTATAGAATTTCAATATAAAGCCACAAAACATGAAATTATGATTGAATGGATCCCTTATAGTAGGTTAAATAACATTCAAATACTGTACTCACATACTAAATATAAATACGTAAATTTTCATGAACTTGGGTAGCTTAATTAGAGCTATTATTTACCGAATATCCTGGTTCAAGCTATATTGTGATGTAGATGTGGATTCAAAAGCCATGATTGGAACATGTTTAGGCCACAAGGTCAATTTGGCAATTCTGCTAGCGGGTGACCTGGGTGATACCTACTCGGGTCGGAACACTATGTACAGCTGTAACAGCTTCCTTTAATTTTTTTATCTGAGATAATTAACTTTTTAAACATAGCACATTTTAAAAGCGTTAAATATACTTTTTGAATTAGGATTATAATTTATTTAATTTTGAGGCGTATTCTTATAACAACAAAATTCTTTTGTCAAACCCAAAAATTTTTTCGAACCTTCAATAAAAGCAAATCAAACGAACGACTATTTCATTGTAATTTACTATAATGTGTAAATAATTTGAATGATGTCTTAAATCACGTTGGATTTTAATTTATAAAAATAAATAGCGAGAACGAATGTTTTTTTTTCTCTCTCTCTCTTATAAAAAATAGTAATAAATATTTATGCATAAACATGCATGAGAATTTTAATCATCATTGTCTTAATCACTATCATCATAATCGTCATCTCTAGTAGAGTTTGGCACATTCGCCTCGTTCGCCTCAATTTCTTCCAATTGTTCATAAACTCTATTCTCATCATGTTCTCTCAATCTCACGTAATCAATCCACTTTTAAAGAAATGATTAGTTTAAGCAAATTAATATATAAAAATGTCAAATGTAAACATGTAACAATAAATAAATCGTATACATACCAAGCCAGATTTTAAGAATCCTTCATGATTATAAATTTTAAGATAAACGTCATGGTATACCAATTTACCATCTACTACTTTTCGTTCAGGTACAACAATTTTATAAGGTAGACAATACTCGACCCATTTATTTTTGCGAGCGAGATTAGTATAAATTTCATGTTGCGGTGTATGTTCATGTCTTTGTTCATCATGAATGGCTGTTTCAGCATCAATTTCATCCTCTAACTGTTTATGGATCAAATAATGTTAAGTTGAATGTTATGTATATACGATTACATAAAAAAAAATAAAAATTTGATAATATCAATACTTGCTCTCTCGATAACAGTTTTGCTGAAGTTTAGGCTTCGAACGTTGTTCGTTGATTACGTCGTCGATAATTACCTTCTTCCATTTTTAATCGCCATACAACATCGTACGTGCCAGGTAGAACGGATTTTAGATTAGACGAAACCTTTAGGGGAAAAAAAATTGTTTTTTTTTTTTCTTTTAGAATGATTATAAATGTTTTAAAAATTGCTTTGTCACAAGAAAAATTTATGCATACGTCAAACCACCAAACGTATTCTAAATAAACAGCACTTCCAAATTCACTATTTATAGGTAATACACGTAAGCGAATGGCAATAAAGAATGTAAAGAATGTCAAATAAAGACTTGCACACCTTTGTGAATCTTCGATGGTTCGCCAATGATGACGAGTTCCTCCTCCATCTTGACAATCCAACCATGTAACGCAACGTTCTTTGGCAATAAAATTAATATGTTTTGCTGTATATAGCAATTGTTGGAAATAATAGAAGTTATAAATTCAAAATAAGTTTACATGATAATGCGGTATATACTTGTTATTGGATACATTGCGATCAATAACTTATTACAAGTGAATATAAGATATAAAATAGGTCTAAATTTATAACCTGAGCCTGTTATCAATTAGAAATGTAAACGGCTCGACCCGACTTGTATAATGTAAAAACTAATTTAGACTGAACGAGCCAGTTGCATCTCTACTATCAATTTAATTTGCTTGTTGTTTTATGAGTGATAACAGCCTTATAGTATTACAATAACGATAATATAATACAAGTTTGCACCAAATTATTACAAACTCCGACTTAACGTTAACGTTATACACACATACATAAATGGTTGTTTATCTTAATTGATGTATATGTTGTACTGTACACCCAAACTGGAATTTGTCCTGGATGGGAATTTTGATAATTCCGAATTCTGATTACGGTCAAAATTCCTATCTGGGAAATCCTAATCTTGGGTATATATAACATGTATATCGAAGACGTAGAGTATCAATATGATATCAATATGAACAGTAAATAAACATGACTAATTACTTACATAGTCTCTTATAAAGTCTTTTCCATTCACTGTGTTCACTAACGGTCACTTGCTGTTCATTGCTGTTACTTTCTACTAAAAGATTATTCAAAACTAGATTTGCTACAAGACAGAATTATATAAAAATAAAATCAACAAAATCATAAATTTTAAATTATTTTTTTACCCAAGCTAGAAACGCTAGAAACATAGTTCCAAAAATACTTGGTCCAGATTGATTGTCTGAATTGTTCGTTTCTTGAACTTTAGAAGTAGCCTCATCCGCGATCATGTTTTTTTGTTCCTCAGAAATACGACTTGCAGGGAATTGATTAATACAAATTGATTGCCAAACATAATCATCTTAGGTGAATGACAAAAGGTTTTTGTTGACCTGAGATTAATAAGAAAACATAGAAATGCGGAAATGTAAATATTCTAGGTAAATGGAGACCGACAACATTTTCGGAGCATATTGGTTGTTTTTATCTGATCAACCAATCAAATCCACAATTTGTGGACAAACACACTATCTTAGCAGAAACCTTTGAATTTTACCATTTATGATTATCATATGATAGTTATATAACTATTATATGATAAAAATATGAT
>CAJVPY010003497.1:0-14005 GCA_910591965.1 Dentiscutata erythropus
GCCCAATGTGTACTAAGAATTGGCCCTGAGATTTATTTATTGTAATGGCAAAAGCAAGACGAATCAGAAACTGCCTTTGTGTAAAAATAAATGGTAGACTTGTTGAAAAAGGTTTCAAAGTAATTCTAGGAATAAAAACCAAGTTTCCAGCATGATTTTCACTAAGAATACATGCTTTAATAACATGATCTGTGAGCCGAACTACAATTAAGCGAAAGCCATTACAAAGACCAAATAAAGGAGCAAGGTTTCGAAGAAGAATAATAGGATATCCAATTTTGAGAGTAAGTTTAGCAGGTGGTATTCCAGATGGATTAAGTGTATTCAAATACTCAATCGGATATATATTGCCATTGTCAGCACCTTCTTCTGTTATAGCTTTGTCAGCACTTAAATATGTGTGCATATCTTCTAGAAAAATATTAAGAACTTCATAGTTAATATCATGTACATCATCATTGCAAGCTAATAAAATCATGCGATCTCTTAGATATTTGTTATTCGGTGCACCTAATTGTATATTAGGATAAATTGCACTAATAAGAGATGATATATCAGGACCAACTTTCATATATTCTGGAAATGTAATTCTACTATCAAGTTCCAAGTTTAAACTATTTTCAACCTACATATAACAAATGATTATTTAGTTATAATAAAAAAATAAGATTAGTAGAAATTAAAAATTATAGTCTTATATTTAATAGCCAACCAGCAAAACGTTTATTTTCTTCTGATTTTGTTTCCAAATGCATATTTTTTCGTAGTGTAAGTATAGTTACATATTGCCAAAGAAGTGAACGTTGAAGAGAAGCAGCAACTATTTGTTCTTTTGAGCCTTTTACAACAACTGGAAGGATTTGGCAGAAATCACCACCAAATACAACAGTAATTCCGCCAAAGTGATGATTATCATCACGGATATCACGTAAAGAGCGATCAACTACATCAAAACAATACTGATGTTGCATAGATGCTTCGTTCCAAACAATAAGTGCAGTTTGGCGAAGAAGGTTTGCAAGTTCAGAGTTCTTATCAAATGAACAATTAGAAAGTTCATTAATATCAATTGGAATTTTAAAGAGTGAGTATGCTATTCATCCACCAATAAGTAAAAGAGCTGCAATGCTAGAAAAGGCTACACAAAGTGCAATTTTGCCTTTGCTGTGAATTGTTATTGCAAGTATATTATATACAAAAGTTTTGCCGGTTCCAGCAGGTCCATTCAAAAAAATAAATTTCCTGATCATTTGTTACTGAATTAAGAATATTTTGATATGCAGCATGTTGTTCATTGTTTAATAGTGGTATGCAATTGTTGACTAAATTTCAAAGCTCATTATAGTCCTACATTAACTGTTCCAAAATAAGTCGATTTCCATTGCTAAGATCCTAGTTGTGTTCCCAAATTGGCATAGGAGGATATTCAGAAAGTGATTTATTTGAGGCAAGGAGAATTTTATCGATAAGAAAGAGCCCATAATCATAGATTTGATTTTCAGTAGGTGTTTCAATAGAGTATTTTGAATATAAGTGATAACTTAAATCATCACAAATATTGTCACGATATTTTAACTATAATCTTTCTGAATATGTAGAAGTATATCGAGTAAGAATAATTGCAAAAAGTGTTCTTAGTTGTGAGCTACTTCGTATAGTAGAAGCTTCATTCAAACATTGATCCCATTCTCCATCATCTTCTAATAAGCCAAGAGCTATACATGCAGCTTTAAACGTAGAATATAAAATATTGTTAACTGTTTTTAAGTAATCGAATGATTGTGGACCACGTATATTAATTAGTAAAAACCGAAGATAATATCATTCTCTAGCAGAAGGATCTGCAAAATATAAACGTCCGATTGCAAACTCTTGTTTTCTAATTGTCTACTTTTTAGTTTTTTTATTCTACACAAAATGTTGTGGAAACTCTAAATATGTAAATTGGTGAGCACACTCCAATTTGGCACATGTTTTAAAAAATTCAGTAAGAGATGTTTTTTTACGATCTTCTTGAGAAAGAAAATTCAAAGCATCATCATTTGGATCAAAGACTACTTGGTACATTCCTGAAAGGTGCAATGCTAATCTTACAATATTTGGTACTTTTTCATATAAATGCATTCCAAATAGTCTTCAAGCTGCTTCTAGTGCACCAATATATTTAGCATCGATATATTGCTTAATTTCATTAGATTCACGTTCAAATCACATTGTAGTTCTATCATGACCTTTATAAATATATATATGTGGATAATATCAAAATAAATAAGTAAATAAAAATATAATATTTAAATATATTAGTATAGTTAGTTGGTATATATACCTTAACAGAAGCACAAACTTCAATATTTATATGACAGTTATATTTTCTACTAAGAGTAGGGTTATATAGCACTACATCTCTATTATCAACAGTTTTGCCACCAATATTAAAGCAACTATTATCTCTTCTGATATAATGAGGATATCCATCAACATCTATTGTTGTTGTACTATAAAAGTCTTTTGGATATTTTTTTTGGTATATACCATTTTCCATACATGGTGCATTAGGATTATGGGCTCCACATAGACCGTGAACCATACAGCGCATAATTGTGCCAAAAAGAATAGGATCAGAGTCTGGATTAGGAAACTCTGCACTTACAATATGTCAACATTGCTAGGCTCTTTTATTTTATCATCTCTATAAAGAAAAATCAAAAAGTGCATATGAGGTAGACCATGCTTCTGAAATTCAATCGTATAAACATAAGCTACTACTTTTCCAAAAATATTGTTGGTTTTAATATTATTAAGAAAAGTATGATGTTTAAGTTTAAATACATGTGCTACTAAGTCAGGCCTATCTACAGAACTTTGACCAGGTAGTAATTCATCAATAATTTCTGGCCAATTATAATTTGCTGTCATAGTTCCAAAAATATCAGGATGGTGATAGAATCAAGTTGTAGCTAATGAATCTTGAAAAATCTCAAACATATGCCATACACTTCCAATATGTGATGAAGGAAGAATTATACGACGTCTGAGATTATTTAGATTTAATTCATCACTTGCAACATTCCCAACTGCATCAGCTAGACCCTGATATGCATCTGCCCGTAATGAATCTTGGTTTAATCGTAAAAATCTTAGACGATTTTGTTCTGTTGCTGCCCAGGCATCAACCATAAATTCTTGTAACAATTTTCCACTATGAAGAATAGTTGAGAACTCATTATGGCGAGAAAAAAGCCAAAAAGAGTAAAAATCTATTTGTGTAAGGTATGGTGCTTTGCTTTGATCTTCAGCAGGAAGTCTATTATTATCAAGCAAAGTTTGACGCATTTTTGCATGCCAACCAAGATTTCCATAAGGGAAAAAAAGTATATAATAAAGAGGTAAATATGCAGGATGGCCTTCATAAATACATTGAAGTAAACCTTCACGTAAATGGAGTACAATATCATGCATTGCCTCAGAAATTGAACTATTACCAGATAAAATAACAGCTATTTCACCAGAAGTTAGAAGATTATAGCGATATCTGTCTGTTGCATTGTCAAAATGAAGATAAACAGCTAAATCACTTTTAGTAAGATCTTCTCTGCGAGTTTGAAAAAGAATTTCATAAGCCTGACAATAAATAGGGTAAAATGTGTGATTTTCTCTAAGAATTCCTTGTAGTTCCTAAATTGTTTGTTGATTTAAATTATTATTTCGACTAATTCTTAATTGTTGAGCAATATCTGGATCATAAATATAAAGTTGTGCATAAGCAGCTTCCATGAAAGATTCTGGAATAAGAGAACCTGAACAATAGTACAATTCATCATGAATTCAAAAGACATGGAAAATGTCCATTTGTCAATATCTACTCCAAGTGAAGTAAATATATATGTTGAATTATATTGGCGAATATTTGCACAAAATTTTTTACATTGCTCATCTTGGCTCTCAAAAAATTGTTGCAATAGAAGTGGTAGATTTTGGAGAAGTGAAAAAATAACTTGTCTATGATTACAAACATTTTCCAAATTTCAGATTAGTTTTTGAAGATTTTACTAATTATTCTTCTAACTAATGAAGTGCTCCACAGTGAGTACAAACAGTATTTATATGTTCAAAATTATGTCTTATATTATTTTGTTGAAGTTGTGTTAATAGTTCATCAAAAGATATAGTACGTGCTCTTTTTGCTTGCTCATTTTCACTTTAAGCTTGTTTGTTAGCTTCTCTTTCACATTGTCTTCTTTTTTGTTGTGAAATTGATTTTTTATTTACTATATTTTCAGTTCTTTCATAGTCTTTTCTAACTTGTTAAAAAAAACTTCTTCGATTTACTGTATCAATTTCTTTTTCATATTTTCTTCTTTCTTGTTGAGAGATAGCTCTTTGGTTTACTGAATTCTCTGCTCTTTCACGATTTCTTCTATTTTGTTGTGCAATAAATCTTATTTTGAAGTATTTGCATTTCTAACTTATTAGTATTACTTTGTTGGTATGTGTTAGCTCTTCTATTAAATTCATTTTCTTGCACTTGTATTTCTTGCTCATAATTTCTGCTTTCTTGTTGAGCAACTGCTCTTCTGCTAGGTTCATTTTTACACTGTTTATGTTCACGTACATGTCTTAATTGTTGTGCTAAAGATCTTTGATTCATGCTGTAATTAATTGAAAGTGCTATGTTTATATTAAAAAAGATAGTGAATTAATATTTTTTAAACAAAAAAAAAGAAAAAAAGTATATATAAAAAGATAGTAAATGTGCTAGAATATGTTTTATTAAGCAAAAATTTTTATCAATTTTGACAGCTGCTCTACCTTGTAACATGCATCAATGTAACCTGTATTTGGCATAAAGAAAGTATTTTTCTGCATTGTAAATACAAAGTAAAATTTCCAATTATAGAATATAATTAGAAATTTACTTTGAATTCGTGATGCAGAAGGATACTCTCCTCATGCAAATCCGGATTATGCGTAATACACCTCAAGAAGTAGGTCAGCTGTTAAAAATTGATAAAAATATCTGCTTTATGGTTATATACTATTTTTGGTTTATAGTAGTGTTACAATAATCCCAGTAAAAGATGAATGCACCTTTTTTCAGACCATGGATCCAGGTCATAGGCAGACATTCGCATGATTGGCTGTTTAAATCAATTTAAATTTATATTATTTATACAATTTAAAGTACTTTTTTAAAAAAAGAAAAAAACTGTACAAAGAATAAACAAAAAAGAAGTATATAGCCTATATACTTCTTTTTTGTTTATTCTTCGTAGTTTTCTTTTTTTTTAAAAAAGTACTTTAAACTATATAAATAATGTAAAATTAAATTGATTTAAACAGCCAATTATACGAATGTCTGCCTATGAGGACCCAGGTCTAAAACAACACATAGTAAATACCGGGTATTCAATAAGTGTCATTTTTGATTTATGTTACATATTTTAAAATTTTATTATCGTTACTCAATTTGATGTATCAAATCGATATTTCAATAGGCAGCGGCGCAGTAAATAGCTGATTTTTATCGTATGTTAAACATCACTTTCAAATTTACATCATTTAATTGACATAGGTGAGTTTAAATATTATAATGATTAAATATTAGATAACATCAAATCTAAAGTATGTTTAAAAACTTAAGCACCCACTTATTTTTGAAATAAACTATTTAAAAACCCAAATTTATTTATTTTATTAAAATATTTAAAATTTTACATTTAGGTACTTCTGCTATTTAAAAAATCTCTACTCATTTTCGAAATGCACTGCTTATTGGTAAATTTTGAAACCCATTAGAATCAATATTTAAATACCAATGCATACTAAGCCTCATTTGTAAAGCGATCGCCTGTATCCTGAGCAGTTGGATATAAGCAGAATTTTACTAGAAAAGTATAACTGATGTGTTGACTGCTTACGCAATCAACACATCAGTTATACTTTTCTAGTAAGATTCCGGTTATATCAAACTACTCTACTAATTCCATTCATTCATTTCAATTTCAATTCTAGAACAATTCAAAAAATCTAGACGAAAGGAAGACTTTAGCGTAGCTAAGTTTGGTCGTAAATGAAATTGGGGGAACGACTTGATGACTCTATATTACATATAGCTAGCTAGATCTTTGGTGCGGTGTATCTCTCATTTGGGTGTTGTGAATCTGCTAACCCGTACAAATTCAGGTCTAAAAATTTGAAAAGCTTTAAAGTGGATATAAATTCTAAATATTGTTCTAATATTCTAATACAAATTATATATATCGTTGCACTCTATTGATTCTATTATTAATGTGACTAGAAAATCAGAATTATTACAATTATAAATATACCTGATATAAAACTGCGTTAAGGTTAATTCTTACATCGAAGTTAATTGTATTTGAGGGCTTTTGTCCAGGTTTCAAATTGGTTGAATTGTAGTCTTAGTGAGGCATCACCAATTTTATCTTTATGAAATAAATTTGTTATCAGCATAAAACTCTGACAAAACTATAAATATTAAAGATGTTATAATCATAATTTACCGATATAGTAATCTGAAATTATTTTCTTGACGCTTAGCATAATTGGTTGTTTAATGTTCGATAGTCGATTGAAGAGAATGTATATAAATTCTAAATATTGTTCTATTATCCTAATACAAATTACATATATCATTGCACTCTATTGATCCTATTGTTAATGTGACTAGAAAATCAGGATTATTACAATTATAAATATACCTAATATAAAGCTGCGTTAAGGTTAATCCTTACATCGAAGTTAATTGTATTTGAGCGCTTTTGTCCAGGTTTCAAATTGGTTGAATTGTAGTCTTATTGATGCGTCACCAATTTTATCATTATTAATCCTATATAAAATAAATTTGTCATTAGCATAAAACTCTGACAAAACAATAAATATTAAAGACGTTATAATTATAATTCACCAATATGGTAATCTGAAATTATTTTCTTGACACTTAGCATAATTGGTTGTTTAATGTTCGATAGTTGATTGAAGAGAAAGTGGTAAAGGTAACGGTTGAATCATGAATTCAGGAGAATATATCTCTTCCATAGGCGATGTTGATCCCAAATCTGGAATTATTTCAGAGGTTAACTCAAATATAAACTGTACCTAATTAAAAAAAAAAAAAAAAAAAAGAAACATTAAAACTTCTATATATAGTTTGTAACGAATATTTGAACTACTTGCTTATACATATCAAACCGCGTTGTGTTTTTTTAGTGTTTGTCTTTTGTACTGAGATAATCATTCACCAGTGCAGCTATTAAGCATATTGAGATAAAAATGGAGGACGAAATCTCAGTACATGCGCGTAACTAACCTATGGTAAGTACCCTAATAGAACAGGAAAGAAGAAAAGACGATCAACACTCAAATATATAAATGTGTATATAAGTAGGAAAAAAAAGAAGAGAGTTTAAAAATTCTATATATAGCTTGGAACTACTTGGTTATATATAGCAAGGCACATTTTTTTTTTTTTAGTGGTTGTAATTTGTAAAGAGATAATCGTTCACCTTTCCAGCTATTAAAAAATTCGGTAGGGTTAGGCCGTCGTAAACACAAAAATTAAGTATATGCACGTAACTAACCTATGATAGAATGCGAAAGATCTTTTTTTTATAAACAGCCAATCAAATTATATTTTTGTCTTATAGTGTTTGTCTTATAACGTTTGTCTCATAGTGTTTGTCTCCTTGTATAACACACCCTTGCATTATATAATAGATATATATATATATTTTTTAACTTTTTAACAGTCTTGTCAAAGCTCGAATACAACTTTATTTATTTAATTAATAATAGTAAACTATTTCAACTAAACTAAGTTTTCAAATTGCTAGCTTGATATTTACTGGCTGCATAAAACATGCTCATTAGCAACTCATCGCATCATCTTGTATACAAGATGAATAGATCTTGTCAGCCTGTTGAGAGCTAATCTCTTCAATTCTTTTTTTTTTTACTGAGAGCAAAAAAAGTAGTGATTTTATACCGAACTACAAAACCACCAATTACTGAAACAAAAAAGAACTATATCTAATACTGTAAAAACAAAATAAACGAAAAGGAAATTTTAAAGAAAAAAAAAGAAGAAAAAGAATATGTAAAAAAAGAAAAACAAAGAGAAAAGCCCAAAGGGCCAACAAGGTAAGGTGCTATCTCTATTAAGAAGTAGCCAAGCAACTCAAAAGTTGCTACAAACAAAGAAAATATACTATTATAATATGCCAAGTTAAAGTAAAAATTATATAACAACTCAACTGTTGTATATCTCAATTATATAGCCAAGCTTTAATATATATCTTCCAACTACTGACCAAATCTAGATATTTTTTTAATCTAAGACCTGATCCAAGTCATGTAGAGAACCACCCACTATCCGATCCAAGTTACATGGAGTAACGTTGTATCCTTTGATAAACAAGACACATCAGTTGTAATATACTGAGTCTATTCAGATTTGGATATAAACAATGCCAATCTTTTGAAGGAAGTAAGCCAAATTTCCACTTTTTGTTAAAATTTTTGGAAGAATAGCAAGAGGTCAAAAATAAATAATAGAGAAGTCACTTGAGATGAAAAAAGAGTGCAGCTTCAGAGCAACAGATAATTTGTTGTTTCCCTAGTATTTTCTTTGAAGTAACAACCTAAAAGCTTTGTTGACAATATCAGTTCATTTCTGAACAACCCGCACTAAGATTTTTTATACAAGGGCACCCCTTGCTAGTTATCTTATATAATAACACTCTTGGCTTGTATGCTAAATGTCTCTTGTAGAAGAGTCCCCATAGCAGTAGATTGATCTCTAGACAAACTACCAGAGACCACAACTCTCCAACAAATTTTTTCATTTTTCATTAGTGGGAATTTTGGTCCAAGTGATCATTGGAAAGAGTTTATTATATTACTGATTATTTATTATATTATGTGTATATTATATATATTATTATTATTTATTTTTAGAAAATTGTTAAATATTGCAGGTTGCTATATCACAGATTAATATAATTGACCAATTAGATCACAGGATCTTGTGTAATAAAAACTAACAAAAAATTAGAAAAATTACAAATAATATTAAAAACTTCAAATATCTCGAAATTTTATTATATAAACTAGTCTTGGGCTTCTAATTAAAAGTTTTTAGCACTTAATTTTGCATATATATATGTTTTTTAACCTTAATCTCAATACTATTTCGCACCCTAACCTTAACTAATAATATTATTAATTTTTTTTAAATATTAATCTGCGATATTACAATTTGCTAAATTTAACAAAATCCTATTTTTATTAAAACAAAAACAAATTTAAAATTAATTTAACTATTAGACATTCAACTCTTTCTAATAATCATCTGGACCAAAATTCTGATAAGGAAAAAACAAATATTTTGTTGAAGAGTCGTAGCCTATTGTAGTGATTTGTTAAGAGATCAACTGCTTTTTTAAAGGATTCCTCTAGGAACATTCTGCATGCAAGCCAGAAGCATTGTTATACAAAATAACTAGTAGACAGTGCCCTATAAAATCTTAGTAAAGAAACGAATACTATGAGTCACTAGTTCTCTCTGTTAACAAAGCTTTTAGGCTGTTACTTCAAAGAAGAACACAGAAGAAACAACCAAATACTTATTTTTTTCTTAAGCTATATTTTTTTATTGGACCAAGTGGTTCCTTTTTTTACCTTTACTCGCCCTCCTGTTGGTCTTCCAAAATTTTTGCAAAAAGTGAGAGATTTGGCTTACCCCCTTCAAAAGACTGATATTGTTTACTTTCTCAGCTCGGACGTACTTGGTAGAATGCAATCACGTAATGTGTTTGTTTATAGTTATGCTGCTACTTCATAGGACATGAATTGAGATTTCAAAACCCAGTGGTTATAGAGTTATACAGAGTTGGGTTAGTTAGAATGACCTAAAAGTTAGGACGAAGTCTTACAATAGAGATATACAATAGTTGTAGTTGTTATATAATTTTTACTAGCCTGGCACGGGTTACAATAGTACACTTTTTTTTTTTAAATATATGTCATAATATCTAATCCCTTTCTGTGCTTTTTCTATCTTTTTCCCTTTACAATAGAATCAGATTTAGGACATACTTTTCTTAATATGTTTTCTTTTTTTTCTTTTTGTCTCTTTTTTTTCTAAATTTTGTTTTTCTTTGATAAATTTGGCATATAGTATTTACTTATAGAAAAGTAAGAGATAAACTATTCTGCCTGGATCTAGGTGGGAAAAGTTTTCAAGAAGGAATTGGTAGTCATGACGGGCTAGTAGATCCCGGCTAATGAATTGTGGATTCTAAATCTGAGATAGATTTAGAGAAGCAAGGAAGTTGCTTCTGCTCTAGCATGTCGTACATAGATCCAAATGGAAACTAGGTGAATCGCACTTTAGTACAAAGTAGCATAGCTGTAATAGTAAATTCAAATATAAAAATTTGTAGCATCTATGTTTAGATAATAAAGTTGTGGTATGACTGCTTGATTGCAAAAAAAAAAATTAATTTAACTATTATTAAGATTAGTATTAGAAACTAAAATGTTGACAAAACATAGTTTATACTAAAATTTTGCATGAAATTTTTTTTTTAGTACTAAAAGATAGTTTTATAAGCAAAATTTGAGTTTTAATATTTTGCTTTGTTTCTGTTATACAAAAAATTGATCTACAAATTGTATTTTTCTATTTATTTTGTATAACTGTATATAATACACAGTGTACAAATAGAAATCATCTTATTTGTTTTTATTTTATGAAAGTCTCTGTTATTCTTTTTTAATTGATTTGGATGACAAGAACTATATATAGTAAAACATTTTTATATATAGAAAATTAGAAAAAATTAAAAATTTTAACAAAAAAATTATTATTAATACCAAATAATCTTTTAAAGTATTTTAATAGTTTTTAAAACTTCAACTTCATCGACGAAGTTTCTAGATCATTACTTCAAAGAAAAATACAGGGGAAACAACAAAACTTTTTCTTTTCTAAAGCTGTACTTTTTCTTTTGGGTTTGGTAACTCCTCTCTTTCTTTTTCTCGCCCTTTTATTAGTTTTCCAAAATTTTTTACAAAAAGTGAGATTTGGCTTACTCTCTCCAAAGATCGATATTGTTTACTTTTCAAATTCGGATAGACTCAGTAAAATGCAACCACGTGATGTATCTGTTTACAAATACAGTACTACTTTAGAGAATTCAAATCGGGTCTCCGGTCAAAGAGATATTCAAAAGCAATCATAAGTTGGAAGAACTTTTAATATTAAGGCAAAGCTTTACACTAAAGATATACAATCATTGTATTTGTTATATAATTTTTTTAGCCTTGCACAGGTTATAATAGTGTATCCTTGTTATGAAGAGAGATGCAATCTTTCTCAACTTTATATCCTTGTTTTATAAAAATTTTTTTTTATTTTTTCCTATTTTTTCTTTTTTTGGATTTTTTTATTTTTTATTTACTTTGCTCTTTTCCTTTTCCTTCTTTTGTTTATTTTCTTTTTTTAGTCATAGTTTGTTTTTGTTTTTTATAGAATTTTTTTTTGGATAATTCCAGTCATCCGTGATCTAATAGGACGGAGTCATACTTAGGTCTGAGTTAGGTTTTCGCACCACAATATGGAACTGAGTGGAGCCAGACTTTTATCTTTACATTTCTATATATTTATGTTATTATAAATATTAATAAATAAGATTAGTTATGGCCAGACCTGTCGACAATTAAAAAAAAAAAAAAAAGTTTTTAAAAAGCAATAACAATACAACTCTTTCTGACAATCATTTGGACTAAAAATTCTTATTAAAGAAAAACAAAACTTTTGTTGGAGAGTCATAGCCTAACATAGTGGTTTGTCTAGAGGTCAACAGTACCACTTTTTTGGGACTTTTTTACAAATTGTGCGTTCGATATGCAAGCCAAAAGCATTAGTATACAAGATAACTGGCTAGAGATGTATACTTTTGAATACAAAATTTTAGTGAAAAAACAACAGTCTAGCTGTCGACGAAGTTACTTAGGCTGTTACTTACAGAGAAAGAACACAGGGGAAACAACAAGACTTTGTTTTTCCTCAAGCTGCACTCTTTTACTTTGCCAAGTGGTTCCTCTTTTACTTCTATTCACTCTTCTATTGGTTTTCCAAACAATTTCGACAAAAGTGGGGATTTGGCTTACCCCTTTCAAAAGATCAGCATTGTTTATTTTTCAAATTTGGACAAAATACTTATTCTATATTCAGATAGACGAAGTAAGTTATAAATACAGAATTGCTTTGACAACAATGATCTACACTATATGATGAACTAATTAGTACTCTGGTTAATGAAATGACCTGGATCAGGTACTAAAGTCAGAAGAAAATTTTAACAATAAAGCATAGCTTTACAATAGAGATATATAAGATTTTTAAATATAAAAATTAGTTTTGTTTAAATTTAATTAGGTATATAATTAGGTATATAATTTTTATAACTATGCCTAGTACAGGCTATAATAGTCATCAGGAAATTTTTCATGCAGATTTATATCAATATATAGCAATTAATCGATATATATTAATAAAAAATAACTATATATATCGATAAATTTGTTATATATTGATATATAACTAAAATCAATATATATCATAAATAGATGCATATCATTAGATATCTGATAATCGATTATCATTGGATTTATTAAGTAAATGCGTAACACGTAATCGCTATATAGCATGTATATGGATATACTTAATAATTATATGCTTTAAATTTAGAACATAAAACTATTCATTAAATATTCATTTGTTTTATCGAATCTTGGGACTATATGAACAGTTCTGACAATGCTTTCTATCGGAATACAACTAAAGTGGTTAATTAATCTTAATTTAGGGCATTCTCACAACTCGTCCACTTCTTAATACCATTGAACAAGAGCGAACTCAAGCAGATCTCTACCTTCCGCCCGGTAAAACTTGAGTATCAACAGTACCTTTTATAATAATAACGTATTAATATATAATTACGAAGTTAGAAAGTAATGCGAATACTGTCTAACTTCGTGATACTTCATTTATAATCGCTATTTATCATTAAATGTATATGCAGTATATATTACGTAAATTCAATTAAAATAGAATCATTTCTTACCATGCCATACCAATTAAGTTCTTCTTTTTTATTATCAGCACTAATGATTATGTTAGAAAACATTGGTGCTCCGTGAAAGTATGATGAAGCACGAATAATATCAGTACTTTTTAAAGCAGCAGATGAAAACGTTTCTATTCATGAGTCATCGTGAATAGATATAGAGGATTTCTCTTTAAAAAATTCGTCGAGACCAGTTAGCAAGTTTTGAAAATCTTCTATTTGTAACGGGTCCATCTTATCCTTATTTTTTTGAAAAAAATCGTCTATGCTTTCCAAGTTTATCACCTATAATAATTTTCCGAAACCTTTCGTTTGACGATATTTATTGTTGGGAGACTCATTATGGGTTAATCTTTGCCGCTTAATCTGAAAATAAACCAATTTTAGTGATTGTTAGCGATTATACTGTATAAGCGCAAAGTAAAGCGCAGGGGTGATAATTTCATATTTTGGTATAAATTTAGGCCAAAATATGAAATTATCATCTCTGCGCTTTATTTCATGCTTATATAGTATATTACAATTCAGATATACCGTTTTTATTATCTGCTTCATATAATCTTTTTTGTTTGACATGCAATAAGGATTTTTAACATAATTCTTATAGAGTTTCGTAGGTCTCTGTGGTCATACTGTTTATTGCTCTATACTCTTTGATTGCCAGTACTATGTGGTAGCACCAAGAGTGAAGCTTTGGGAGTTTAAAACCACTTGAAGAATACTTCGAGAATATCTCAATAAACTCTTGGGCCCAATTTATAATGAAGTTCTGTAATAATAATCGTTAGTAATTGAGTATTTTAAAATCTAATTGTTTATTTTATACCAAGTTGATAGAATTGTTAGTAATT
>CAJVPY010003498.1:0-13996 GCA_910591965.1 Dentiscutata erythropus
GTAAAATATAATCGGTTCGAACTTAGGTAGCTGAGTACCATGCTATAGCAGGTTTTTAAATACGGGTAGCACCATATGTGGAGCTTGTTGGCAAATATCAGTGTGATAACCATACTTGGGCACTTTCATAGTAGCTGGGTAGTTGCCTAATATGTAAATTAGATAGTTAATTTTGTAAATTACAAAAACTCTAATAAATTAGTGCAAGGTTATCAAAAGAAAAAAAAAAAAAAAAAAAACTCTTATTATTAATTGTATTCTTTACAAGTTCATTCATTAATATATATTCATAATTAGTTTGAATCTAATTAAATACAGATCATAGATGTAATAGTAAATCAGTCATATTCTATAAAGAGCACCATCTCATTTTTGTATAAGTATGTTTATTTTTTCTGCTAATGAGTTTACAAATTAAAACTAACAAATATAATACTTGACTATTAAATTACTTAAATAAAATTTGAAAAAATTTTAAATATTAATTACAAATTAATTTGATCCAAAGGTATTGACAAAACTTGTCACCTTTTTTAACAAATATATTTCTTAGTATTTCTTACTATCTATAAATAAATCTAATATAATGGTGTGTTTAATTTTTGCATTTCTTCAACCTTACAGAAAATTGAGTAACAATTCCATTCTTAAATCTATGTAGCAGTAAATAAAGACATTGAAAGGATATTTATAACAAATAATATCAGATCCACTATTATAAATAAACATAGGAGATCTGTCTATTAGACAAGCTGAAGTTGGTGTTTGTTCAAAATACTAAGAATTTTTGATAAAAAAAATTAGCAAATAATTCATTACTTTCATAATTAATATCAAAATTAATAAATCTGACTCTTAAATAGAAAGCTACATATAATTAAAAAAATAAACTGCAATTTCAAATATAATACATGATGGTTATAATATAACATATTTATTAATTTATACATAGAAATAATCTCTTATATCACCTTTTTCAGCTGACTTCTGATAATATGTGAATGCTTTATATTCGTCTTTTTCCTCATCTTTTTCAACTTCATCACCATTTTTATAGCAAAGGCTAAAAGAACATATTCTATCAGTATTCACTATCTATAAATTCAGTGATTTTACTGCCTAATTGTTTCTATTCATATTGTTCTTTTTGACGCTTTATTGTTTGAATAGTTGCTCAATAGTAGATTATCAGTCTTCAGAAAGTTTCTTACTTGTTTTGTCAAATTTGTTACAGGTAAATATTAGTCTTCTCTCATTCAGTGTGATTTTTTTTCCTTAGTCATTGATCTAATTATAATTTATAATTGTAATTAACATTTTTATTAACTTCGTTTATAATTTTTTACATGTTGAGTAAGTTTTAAAAATTTTTCTTTATTTAATTCCATTATCATTATTGTTTTATTTTCTTTTATTATTATAATTATTTTAACTTCAGGTCTTCTTTTTTTAGTTTTTCAACTTTAGAACTTCTTTTCTGATTAATCAAATTTTTATTTTTTTTTTATTATTTTAATATAAATATCATAATATTACTATTTTTAATGTATCCTTGTTGTTTGAAGCTTGACTATATTTATTTGTTGATCTTTATAATCCAAACTGATTTTTATCGAAAAGATAATAATTTTACAAAGTATTTATTATTTGAACAGGAGATACCAATGAAATATAATACTTTGGATGCTGTTATTGAAAAAGAGCCAAGTAGAACCAAATAAATAAGAGGTGCAATATTGTTACCAAATCCATTGAAATGAACCACAGTAACAAAGCAACTGAACCCAGTTACAGGAATAGAATTAGAGTTGAAAATAGTGGTTTGTGCATTCTAGCATTGACATTTCTGAAAATAAACTAAAAAAACCCTGTTGACCCTACTAGGAAAAATGTCTTACAATTTATAACAATTGATTGATCAATTGCATAATTTGTAGATTTAGTATGTAAAATTGGTACAATATTAATTATGCGAAACAAAAACATACAAATTAAAAATTTGATTTGGTAAAGACTTATTTATACAATATAAAACATTTTTTTATTTATAATTTAATAATATTATTCATATAAAATTTACATAAAACTATTGATCTTCTTTTTTTAAAAAAACTCATGTACTTTATATTCCAAGTTACTGGATTTTCTTTTTTATGACATTTGTCCATCAAAAAAATTCTCTAAATTGCTGACTTAATATTTTAAAGTTTGTTGTTTGGATTCAAAATGTTTAAGATGATTAGAAAGCTTATTGATTTTTGTAAAAATTTTTGCCATTGGATTATTTAATTGAGTAGTAGTTGATTTATCAGTTATCAATGAATCATTTAATTGAAACTAATTAGTTGTTGATTTATCAGTTGCCAATAGAGTATTAATTGAAACTGATTAGTTGTTATCAGATCATTTAACTGAACCTGATTAGGTGCAACAGATTATTGGTTGTCAACAAATTATTTGTTTAATTAATTGTTGGTGACTAATTAGCTATTAAAAATTGGAGGCCTAGATCTTCAGTAAGGATATATTCAACTAGTTCTTAGTGTTTTCCATATTTGTTAAATTTTTTTATTCTGAAAACTCCTTCTGAATCATCAACCTTTATTGGATCTGAGGACATAGAATAGTAGAAAATACTTGCATTATAATTGTTTTTAAAATAAATATGGCCAAAACTAGAAATTATTTAATTTATAATATATATATATATATATATATTAATATTTAAGGTGAGACCTTGCTCTTATCTTTATTAAACTTAATGAAAACTTTTACATAATTGAAAAAGGTTTTGTATTTTAAGCCTAGTGCTAAGAATAAGAACTCAGACATCTAGAGAACATAATAGGTAACCTAAATATTTATCTGCGGCCTAAACCTACCAGAGTGGCCAAAGCTCACCTAGATTTGAGCTAGATTGAAGATATGTGAAGGGTGTATATGATAATTAATCCAGTTAGAGTACCAAGATGATACTTTTAAGGAAGATGTTTGAAGAATAGTAGAAGTATCAGATGTGAGAAGTGTGTTGTGAAGGATTCGGGTGCAGGTGTTAACTGAGGTTGTATGAGTTGAGGTTGAGGTCTTGAGCTACAATAAGGAATCCAGATATTTGAGTAAAGAAGTTTGCTGATGTAAAAAAGGAGTTGTATAGAAATTGAGGTGGCTAATTGGTTAGAAGTAATGAATTCACGTATTGTATATATAATATCATAAGGGACAAGACCAGAAAGTGTAGAGAAAATAGAGGGTTTGTCAAGAGAGTCATGTATTAAAAGGCTGTCAAGGTTGATAATTTGGCTGTGTAGCTGATTAGCTTCAGATAGAGAGATTTGAAGTTTATGTGCAGATAAAATTTGTTGTAAAGAATCTTGGATAAGTATATATTGTGAATTAGGAGAGGGGCATATAGCCCAAGCAGCATAGTACTTGTTTGTTGACATATGTGACAGGTGTTAAAGTAGAGAGGGTTTCTTTTATGTAGAGTATGAGGTGCAGGGAGTTCGTCAGTAAGAAGTTTAACTCTAAATGTTTTGAGAGTAGAGGACTAAAAGCTATGAGCAAAGTTAGAAACTTTTTGATTGTTGTTTAGGTAAAGCCAAGTAGCATTCCAATTTAGATACTGAGAAATCCGTATCCAGAGTTGAAAGCAGTTTTGGGATGACTAGAGAGCAAAAGTGTTAGCATGGCATATAGTTCGAATGCTGTGCCGAATGGGAAGTTCAAGAGAGTGGCCTTCAAGGAATGGAGTATACAAGGGGTTGTAGATATTGTAAGAATTAAATATAAGAAGTGGTAGATGAAGGTGGCCGTGAGCTAGCTCATTAGCTTTGTTATATTATTTTGGTGTGCTTTAACTTTATAAAAAGTTATATTTAAGTTATAGGATTTGGAGAAGTTAAGGAGTGTATTTTATATAGGCCAGTATGGTGTATTGGAAGAATAGAAACTGGTAGGTTGCTGAATTAGACTATGGTACTTAGATATAACTGATTGAGAGTCTGTAAAGATTTGAATATTGCAGTTTCTAGGAGCAATGCATATTGCAAATAGAATTGCAAGCAATTCAGCCTTAAAAGAGCATGACCATAATGAAATTTGTACATGGAATGTATGAAGGATATTATTATTATCTACTTGTAGCCAACCAATTTCCATAAAGCATTGGAGGTTTTCAGAGTTAACAACAGATCTATCTGTATAAAATGTAATATCAGTAGAATGATAGTTGAAATTCACAAGCTGTTGAAGAGTATTAAATGCAGAGTTAGTTAGGAATATGGAGGGAATTTGTGAGGTTTGTATATAAAAATTTGGAGGTGCAGGGAGTGAAGAAGTATCTTGAAGTTGGATTGAATATATAAGGTCAAGGGGTTCGCATTGAAATTAATGGACTTGTTGGGCTGTAGTCTGCCAATAAATTTAATGGCATGGCTAGTTGAGATAAGGATAGTACATTTGTTATTAATAATATTAGAATTAAAAGAACAGTTAGGGCATGGTTTAGTAGTTAGGGTATAAAGATGAGAAAGCAGTTGAAAGATCACATTGCCAGTGAGTGATTAATGTATGTCCTGAGTTTGTGGATTGGCAGCGGGCTTTACTAATAATGATTTGGTTATTAGATATTGTAATAAGCCAAGATTTAGAGTGCTTTTGGAAGTGGCTAGTGTTGTAGCTATAGTAATTAGTTGGTGATAATTGTAATTGAGGAGAAATAGATCGGTTGAGAGAATATTTGATAACAGAGCTTTCTAAGAGTTTAAACTATTGTGAAATTTTTTCTCTGAGTATTTTATTAAGTTTTGGAGAGATATGCTTCCAGTCAAGGAAACAGAAATTATCAGAAGTAGTAAGTTGGTCGAAAAAAAGTATGTGGTGATAGCATAGTTGTTTTTTGAAAGTAGCATAGTTAGGGTGTGGTGACAGGATAGATTCAAGAGTAATTGACCCCTCTTGAATTGTAAAGGGGATAGTTGAATTAGGATTAGAACTAATTGACCAATTTATATATTTAAGAAGTTGTATGACTTTAAAGTTTGTAGTAAATCTGTTGGGACCATCAATTAGAGGATTGGGATGAGATAATATACTAGTAGAGGACCAAAGATTATATTGGAGTTGTTGGATTCAGATACGTGTAGATATGCCAAGAAGAGATTCATTGTTGAGGCATTTGATGAAATTAGGAATGTGGTGTTGAAGTTAAATGTCCCAAATATTTTTAATGTTATAGATCTGTGGGTGAAGTAGGACACTAGTAGGGATAGTAAGACAAAGTTTAGCTTTATGCTTAACTAAGTTAATATGTTGTCTGAAAATTTTGTTGCAAACAAATTGGCTAAGAATAATATTATGAATTCTATATTCTAAGATAGAGATAATAACAGTATTAATGATATATCTAGCCTGAGTATCAGTTATTTGTTTGGTACTAGCAATTTTAACTAGTTGGGAAGATTCAGAAGAAATAAGTTGGATCTGTTTAGTGTGTTTGTTGTTAAGAGTAAACCAACAGCCAAGGAACTTGAAAGGCTAGTTAGCTAGCCATAGAGGAAGTGTTTCATTATTGAAGGAGATTGGATGATAAATATTAGATTTAGAATTGGATATTAATATAGATTTGGTAGGATTAACTTTAATGTTGGCCATATTGTAAAAAGGATTCAGCAACTAAAAGAATATTGGATAGCTCAGTTTGACTAGATTCAGGGGTGGCTGATATTTTGGGGACCACCCAGACCTAGATAACTAGATCTTTAACATCATCATCCCCAAATCTTAGACGTACTTCCAACAGGCTTTATTAAATAGATTGTTTTATATTTACATTATATAAATATGTTTGTAGTATGAAATTACATAAAATAGAAGTAAAGTTGTATGTAGTAATAAAAAGAAATATTTGAGTTGTTAAAAAATAGATAAAGTAATATAAATTTAATAAAGACAAGAAAAGAAAAGAAATAAGATTTTTTTTTTTTTTAATATTAAGGTGACCACTTAGGCTCTTGGCACTTTATTAGTACAAGCAGTAGGCCAATATTAATTTTAGCACTGGCTTTACATATTACATCAGTATCACGAGAGTACAACTAGTCACACGTATAACTTTTGATTGCCTATTTAAGTAGTCCGCCCGAAGTGTTAGTGCTATGCTAGGGGTTCTACACTAGCTGTTATACCTATAGCCTAACTAGGAAGCTATCTATTTAAACTCTCTGGCTTCAACCGATATCACATAAAAGAAATAAGATTTGTTTAAAATAGAAGAAGAAAGATATTTAGAAAATTTTATAGATAAGATAGTTAAATATAAATTTGGTAAAGATAGAGAGAAAAGAATAATATAAAAAATAAAAGAAGAGTAAATAAAAAGTAGATATATAAAGAAAAGTAGTATTGGTAATTAAAAGAGTTAAAATGTTATGAATAAAGAAAAGTTAAGTATTGTATTTGAAAGTAATAGAGTATTGAGTTATAAAGAAAATAAAAAAAAGAGTTGAGAAAAAAATTATAATATAGTATATATTGCAAAAAAGAATAAAAAAGAATGTTCAGAGGTGTGGCGACTTAGTGTAGTGGTCTAGTCGTCACTCTCTCCAAGTGGCAGGTCTAGAGTTCAAATCCCACGGACGACGAATTTTGAAAAATAGGCTGTGCTACGGTTTACGGTTGTTAATTATCAGTTGGATCTAGAAATCTGTAATCTTGGTCATACCATTTAGTTATAGAAGCTTTGGCACAATAAATCCGAGAAACCGGAATAACCGGAAACCCATTTGGCAAGTCCGAATTTGGAGGTAGCAGTGATCTTTGACAGTATCACAGGAGGCTGAATTCGAACTGGGACCCGAGATTGGAGAACCGAGTGACCAGGTCCGATGGTGGAGGATACACCAGCCGAACTGCCGGGTTGTCACACCAGAGGAAAAAGGCATACGCTCCAAAAGTATGAACCAAGAGGAGGGCGTCCTTTAGGTACTTAAAGCCTGGGCAGACCGACCCTTCCGGGTTGCCAGCTAGAAGTAAGGGATGGACCAATGAAGAATCTGGGTAAGGAGATGGTCCAAATGTGGGTATCGGGGTTGTTGTGAACTGAATAAAGGCAAGAAGTACGTAATGGGTGCCTAGTTAGGAAGGTTGGTGCTTGAAGTACATCCGTAGAACGGCAGCACTCCAAAAGGTGGCATGAGATACGAATACGGAAAGGTAGGCCAATATGTACTAATTAGGAAGAAGTTATAGAAACATGCAGGTGAATACATGTGTGGGACATGTACCGCTCTGTTAGGTTTACCTCGAGGATAGATTAGCCAGAAATGGTTGGTAAGTCCTAAAGCAGTCAGTAATCCTTTGCCAAGGTGATACAAAATCCATATATAAATGGTGAATAAACCTGGGGTTAGGTGGTTAACCGGTGGTAGTTATAACCAGATAGTTTAAATGGGCACTCCCCAAGTTGGGGTGCAGGTACGGCAGATAGTGTAGAACCTTCGGGCGGACTACTTAAATTAGTCACTCAAAAGGTGCACGTGTGGCTTGATGTACCATTGTTATAATTGCGTATAAAACACCGTTTCAAATCCTAATAAAAGCTTTCAGGCCAAAGAGGTCTCCTTAACACAAAAATAATAATAATAATAATAATGAGAATTTTATTGTTTTTTAATATGACTACAAGTATTTTATTTAGAACTTTGTAGTACATAATTATTTTATACTAAAATGTTTTTGGCATAGAGCTTGATTTAAAAAATACAAAAACAATGCAGAAAATATTTTAAGTATTGTTACAATGCTATAGTCTTCTTGGTATTGTTATAGCAAAGTAACAAGGTCACCCGGTGTAGTGATATACTTTATAAATATATACGGGGTGAACGTGAAGTGTATACTTTACTTCACAGCAGGAGGCAAATGGTTCAAGATAATAACAGTTTATAGAGATAATATTTATTAATAACAGGTTCACGGTAATATCCTTTACAATAAGAATAACCTAAAGAGAGAATATTTCACTATACAAATGTAAAAAGGGTAATAAGGGTAGTTAGGTAAGGCTAGATTCTATAAGAGGGTAGGGAACTCTAACTTGAGCAGAAGGGACAAAAGGCTCCCTTTTTATATCTTTTCTACACATAAGAGGTGTAACGGTATAAATGCCAAACCGTGTAAAAGGTACTAAAAGGTACTTGTGTGAAGGTACTGAGAGGTACCGTATGAAGGTACTGAGAGGTACTTGTATGAAGGTACTGACAGGTACTCGTGTGCAGGTACTGAGAGGTACTTGTGTGCAGATACTCATGTGCAGGTATTGAAAAGTACTCGTGTGCAAATACTGAGCCTCAATTCTCTAGCCAATATTATCTCTAAAATTACTATAATAAATATCGTTATAAAATATAATAATAGCTAATACTAATAAATACTAAATAAATATAACTAATATATAATAATACAATTTATAAAATATAATCTATTCTACACTATGCTAACATTATATTGTGTTACAACCTACTTTGTAACATTTTCTTCCCCTTAAGATTTTACTCCATAAAATCTAAACTTCTATATCTAACTCTTACTAAAAAGTAAAAGTGCATTAAAACTGGTTTCATTTAGATTATTAAAGTCACTGACTTTAAATTCCTTTGTTCGATAAATATGGTTATAACTATGAGCTTGAAATAGATCAAAAATTCATTTATAGATTTTAGCCTGATTTTTTTTAATGGGGTTTTGATAGTTGTTTCATGACTCTTCAGGAGGGCTCCCATATGAAAGGCATATGCAAGAGCATGTATGCGGCAAAGATTCTTGATATTCTTTTGTTTTGAACGTCGAGCAATAACAGCATTATACTTTACAAGGATTTCTGCCAGCTGTTTACTAGGGTCTTTGTTTTTCACAATTGTTACAGGGAATATTTGGTCATTCCCGTTAGTTAAAAGATCTGCCTTTAATTTGGCTAAGGAGTCCATGATTGTATTAATGGCGTTAGGATCTGCAGAGATGGTGCATGTGTGGTCTGGATCCCGGATAATTGTTGTACTGCCAGAATCGACAATAATGGTTCCTGTGTAATTAAGGCTATTACACAATTGTTGTAATTCACACACCTTGGTATAAATTTGGGAATTAAGCCAAATTGGTTGAGTAGTCATTTCGTAATAGATTGTTGAGAGTTTTGAAGTATTGTTTAAGGAATATAAGTCATTAGAAAGATAAATTCTTGTCTTTAAATATTCATTAAAGTGGGTATTTGTGCTATACAATTGAAACGACTTTTCTATTTCATTTAACCTGTACTCATTCCTTGTGTTTCCAACATGCTACAATCTGTTTACATGTGTTATTCCCACATGTTTTGTAATTGTTTCAGCCGTAGCTTGGCAATACTTGGCAAAAATTCTCAGCCTAGAATGTGTTTGGTTATCTTCTTTGTCTTTTCTTCTCTTAAAATTTGTGAGGTCTACTGAACTTCTATTTTAGTATATCTAAAATTAGTTTCTCTTTCTAATTTGTTTATCTTTGTCTAAATTTGTAAATCATATTATTTGTTTGTGATTTTCTTTGTTTCTGTTATGCGATAATTTTCTTTGTTCTGGGAAAATTATCTTTATTGTTTTTAATTCTATTTATATTTGTGTTTTCTGTATGTGGGGTTGAGTCAATAGAAACCAAGCAAATTTTTTTTAGTATGTTTTTTTTAAATTTTAAACAAGAATAACTTAACAAAAACTTGATCAAATTTAATAAAATTTTTTTTAAATTAATTCTACAAGTTTGTAAAAATTATTTAAAAAATTTTTTATTAAATTTGGTTAAGTTTTTGTTAAGTTATTCTTGTTTAAAGTTATAAAAAAATTTTATTATAAAAAATTTGCTTGATTTCTATTGACTCACCCCCATGTTCTGTTTCTCAAAATTCTTACAAAAATTTTTTTCCTTTGTACAGTCCTTTCTATGCTTTTTTTTTACTAAAAAACTTTCTCATCTAATACTCTTTTCTTCTTTTAGTAATAATTTCTTGTGAATTTTTCTTGTCTTCGCTTTTGTTTTCTGTTTAAAAAGTATGTATACTTTTCGGGCTGTGTGCTAAACTTCATTGGCTTTACTCCTTCGAGGCAATCACCGGCCATCCATATCTAAGTGAGCTAACAGTCCTTTGTGCTTGGACGATTGATTTTCTTCATGACTTGCATGATTAACTGTATGGCCTTGGTGGATACTTTTTCCTTTATCTTTTTCTCTTTCTTTTTCTATACTTCTGTTTTTCAAGTTATCTATCTTAGAAAAAGCATTCTTTTTCTAACTTTTTCTGTATTTAATTTAGATGCCACGTATCTCTCGCAGCCAGTTTGTTCCATCCATTGTTCGGGGTTTGCAAAACCAGGTTGCAAACCTACAGGCTTAGGTTCAAGAGCACGACCCGACGGAGCTGGTACGGCTAAATTACCAGTATGAAATGCAGATAGCAAGGCTGCGAGAGAAGAGGAATAGGTTGAGAGTACAGGTGACAGATTTGAAGACAGAGATAGGGGATTTAGAGTCGGAGGTCGAGGCGTTGTGGTTTATAGTGGAGGGTAGTCCAAGTTTTAGTTTGGTGGAGTTGGTAGTCATTCTGGTTCTTCTTTGTTCTTTGTTTTATTTTTCTTTTTTTTTTTCTTAATAAATTTTTTAATATTTAATTTTTAAATCTAATAAACCATCCATCTAATGTAACTATTCTAAGTTTAATAAATAAAATAAATTTAATAAAATATTCTAAGCTAATAAAATTTGAGTCTTTTGTCTATTGAGTTTCAATAATAATCTGTGGTTCCCATCCTTGCCGGTTGTGATATTTTTCGAGTCTATCGCTATTGTAATATTGCTTGAGAATTTGACCTTTATGATTTCGTAATTTGTATGCACCATTTCTAAATTTGGTACATATCGTATAAGGTCCTTTTCTCTTTTTCTCAAATTTCACAGATCGTGAAGTGGCAATATCTTTACGTTGGATCCATACTTTGTCACCAACTTCGAATTCTATTGGTATTATTCGAGCATCATGTCTTTCTTTTTGCTTCTTTTGCGATGCTTTTGTATTCTTTTTGGCTTGGTCCTGAGTTTCTTCTAATTGATCCATCAGTTCATAGGCTCGGGTTAGTATACTATCTTCTAGGTCTATTTTGGGTTCTGGTTCTGAGGTTGGTAGGATTAACTCAATTGGTAGGGTAGCTTGCCGTCCATAAACTAGTTGAAATGGGGTATATCCGGTAGTTGAATACTTTTTGGTTCGGTATGCAAATAATACCGTGGGTAGATAGACATTCCAATCCTTGCTTGTAGCGACTTTTGCAAGGGATTCACATAATGTTCTATTTAATCGTTCAACTATTTTATTAGTTTGTAGGTGATATGGTGATGAAAATTTGTGGTTTATTAAGAATTTTTTATACAAAATTTTAATCATATCACTTCTAAAATTAGGTCCTTGGTCCGAGAGAATAATTTTGGGTATACCGTGTCTACACACTATTTCGATAAATATAAATTGGGCAAGGGTAGCAGCACTAGCATCTAGTACTGCTTGGGCTTTTGGCCATTGAGTTAGGTAATCCGTAGCGATGATGATATAATGATTATTCTAGTTGGTAATAGGTAAAGGTTCTACTAAATCTATTCCAACATGTTCAAAAGCTTGTTCTATTTTTATAGAATGAAGTGGTTCTTTTCTTCGTGATTTGCCTTGCTTTTGGCAAACTTCACAGGTTCTAACATATTCTCAAATGTCTCTATACATTCTATCCCAATAGTATTGTTCTAAGATTTTATAATAAATAGCATCAATTCCTAAATGTCTAGCAGTTGGATGACTATGCATCATATAGAGTACTGGGTCTACTTCTGTCCATTTCACAACTCAAAGAGGTTTGTCTGGGTTCTTTCTATTCTTTTTATACAATAGGTTGTCTTTAATCTTGAAATATTTTGCTTAATTTATTAGTTGTTTCTGTTGATAAGTAGCAAAGTTTGTTGGTATAATTTCAGAGTTTAAATAATTATACAAGTTATAATATTGATCTAAATTCATAATATTAAACTTGTTGGTCAGATTCTTGATAAAGCATCCACATTGGAGTGAATCCTTCCATGTTTGTGTATGATTGTGAAGTTATAAAGTTGAAGTTTCAGAATCTAGCGTCCGATTCGTCCTTTGGGTTCAGCAGTTTTAAGACATTTTAATACAAGGTGGTCGGTTACAAGGGTAAATTCTGTAGCTCCTAAGTAACTATGAAAATGCTCTATAGCCCATACTATAGCAGTACATTCTAGTTCTGTTGCAAAATAATTTAGTTTAGCAGGTTGTAGGCTTTTACTTGTATAAGCAATTGGATGTTCTCTGCTATCTCTATCCTTTTGACTAAGAGTAGCTCCAAATCCATGGTATGATGCATCCGTAGCAAGTATAAATCTTTTATTAAAATTGGAGTAGGCTAGTATAGGTGCTGTTACAAGCTTTTCCTTTAAAATCTTAAAAGCTTGTTGTTGTTTGCTTCCCCAATGATATGGTTTATCCTTATGCAATAGCTGATTTAATAGTTGAGCTATTGATGAAAAGTCTCAGATAAATTGTCGATAATATCCTACAAGTTCAAGAAAAGATCATAATTTGGTGGTATTGATAGGAGGTTGGATTTTCTTTACAGCTTCTATTTTGGCTGGGTCTGGGGCTATTCTTTTTCTACTAATAATGTGTTCTAAGAAAGGTAAAGACATCATCCAAAAATTACATTTCTCTAGGTTAAGTTTTAATCCTGCTTCTCTAATTCGTTTAAACACTATTTTTAAATGTTCTAAGTGTTCATCAAATGTTCTAGAGAATATATTAGTATTATTCAAATATACAACCACAAATTTCCAAGCAATTCCTTTATAAACTTGATCTATAAGTCGTTGGAAAGTAGCAGAGGCATTGCACAATCCCAATGGCATCACATTAAACTCGTAGGTGCTATATTTAGTGATAAATGCAGTCTTTTCTTTATTCTTTGGGTCCATCATGACTTGCCAATATCTACTAGCAAGATTAAGTGTAGAGAACCATTTTGATCCGGATAAGGTGTTTAATATTTCTTGTATTCGTGGTAGGGGATAAGCATCTTTCTTGATAATTCCATTAAGTTTTCTATAGTCTACACAGAATTTTAATTTGCCATTCTTTTTACATACAAGAACACCAGAAGATGTCCACGGGCTTTTTGTGAGCTGAATTATTCCACTATTGATCATTCTTTCTATTTCATCCTTGATAAATTCTTGTTCATCCGGAGGTACATTATAAGGTCTAGATTTGATTGGTAGTACATCTTCTGTGTAAATTTTATACTGTACAAGACTAGTTTGTCCTAGTTCAGAAATATCTTTTGCAAATAAGTCCGAAAATTCTTCTAACAAGGCCTTAAATTTCTTTCCTTGCTCTTTGGTTAATGGTCCGATATTTACTGTATCTGTCTTTTCTAATACATACTCCTCGTATAATATCAAAGTGTCTATAGTATATACAAAATTATATTTAGTAGCGTTTCTTTGCAGAGCCAGCTGCAGGGCTTGTTTTTCTGTTGGTAATTCTTCTGGTTTCTCAGGTAGTTTTTCATCATGCCTAGAATAGTTTAAAAATTTCGGCGAGCAAATAATTGAGAGTAATATTCAGCACATTCCTGGTGGTATAGGATTTTATCTTTAAAGAAGTTAGTCATCTGTTCATTCATCTCTTCTAGATATTGAATACGAGCTTCTAAGCGTTCAATAATTTGTTGTTGAGCTTCTGAGTCTAATTCTTTTTTTTTCCCTTTTTGATTCGCAGGTATAGGTTTTGGTTCTTCCTCAACTATAATTAAAGAGTTGGATGTAGATGATTCTTAATTCACTTCCTCAGGAATTGTAAATTTATTAAGTTCCTGATAACACTCATTGCAAAATCCTTGGTTTGGGTCTAACTCTT
>CAJVPY010003499.1:0-13994 GCA_910591965.1 Dentiscutata erythropus
AAGATTGCTCAGCACTTACATTGCCAAATTTGATCAATTTTTTTTTTAATTTCAATTATATGAGCTTGTAGAATTCAAATAAAAAAAAAATTGATTAAATTTGATCAGGTAAGTGCCGAGTAATCTTCGTTCAAAGTTTAGACACCTTAAAAAAAGAAGCTGCGGCCAAATTTTTTTAACTTTTAAATATTTTTTTGACAACCTACTATCCTAATTCGATTAAAGTTTTTTATTTTAATTATATTAACTAATAGAATTAAAATAAAAAATTTTTCATTAAATTCTGATAGTTGGTTGTCAAGAAATCTTTTTTTTTTCGATATTTTAAGTTTTTTTTAAACTTTTAGCGATGGTTTCTCGATAACCACTGAACCAAATTCAATGAACTCTTTTTTATTTTAATTCAACAGATTTATTGAATTGAAATAAAAATTTTTGCTGAATTTGATCAAGTAGCTATTGAGAAATCATTGCTAGGATTTTTAAAAAGTTTTCGAATTTATTAATAGGATCTGCGCCACATGATCCAATCAAATTGTGTGTAACCAGGAGAATTTTTGGAGTCGCTGTATGAGTTGTTAACGTTAGAGTTATAAAAATAGATTACAGTTAAACATCCCTAAATGTGCCCTCTCTAAGTGCACACCCTCTCTAAATGCACGCAACAGCTTGGTCCCAAGCTTGGGACTTAGGTTTAGTGACACCCTCTAAATTCTGCAAGTGCAAGAGATTTTGAACCCGGGACTTAGTACGTGCAATGCACACACGTGATTATCATCCAATTATAATTAAGAATTCTTATATAATAATCTACAAGCCAATTCTTATTGGATAAAATGATTATACATGACTCTTGCTGGCTTCTCTCTACATATAATCCATAAATGCACACCCCTCTAAATGCACGTTTATGTCTGGTCCCCAGAGCGCCGATTTTAGGAGCACCAATAATTTACGACGTACAGGTTTTAAATTATTGACTAATAAGGGCGTTAAAAAAATAATATATTTGAGCTATTCTATGTTATGCAAAAATCATGAGAACTCAATCTTATGTCTTCGAAATAAGAGATTCGAACATTCTAAATTGTTAATACTTGAAAGGATTCGATTCTTTCCTTGGTTTAATAAGTGAGATACAAATTAAAAAGGAATTCTTATAATGAAATGTACCATCGATTTTATGCAGGGATGATAATTTTCGTAATTAGCCATACAAATAGAAATCTTGAGATACGTACTTTGACTTTGATATAATTTAATATGTCTAATTTAAAGAGGCAATCTCAAATGATTACTGCCTTTTTCTTTGAACATTATCTTGAATATTCTCCCTTTCCCTCGCCTTCATTTTTTTTCTATCGGTGATCAATAATTTTTGAACAAATTAACGTATTAATTATGCCAAATTTGGAATTAAGGAGATTGAATACTGTAATATCGAATCTAAAATATGGGGTGTTACATCATTTAAATGATGTACAGATACGTACGTACGTAGTAATGTATATGAAATTTTTTATTGCAAGTTCATTTTGTGGATACAATTTGCTCTTCTTACTTATGACAACTTTTTATTGAATAATTTTCTATTAAAAATCAAATAAACCAAAATTTCAAAAAATTGCAAAAATGGGCTGTTTTAATATATTTCACCCCATATTAGATTAAAATTTTGTTTTTATGCTGTATTTTTGCACAATAAAATTTTTTTTTCTAATTTCTCAAATCCTTGGATTCTCAAGATAAAAAAAAAATTTTCTTATTGATTTATGAAAATCGAAAAAAAATGAGGATTATTTAGTTCCGGATATGTGAAGAAAATGTGAATCAAAATAAGATAAAAGATTGATAATTTAAGAAGTCATATATCTCTATATTAACATAGGATCCACCTGTCAAACCCTATCATTATCACTGTATTAAAAAGGCGAGAGATAATCGGCTCTTGCTATTTTTTAGGAATCTTTACTAATTTGATTAATATAAAATCACCCTTTTCGAATATACAGTCTTCTGGCTGCCGCAGGGTTACATGATGTGATAAATAATGAAAGAATGTAATAATTACAATGAACTCATGATAAATATTTTTGTATTCCAATAATGTGAAGTTGTGAATGCTGGCAGAGTACTAATCTATTTCAGGAAAATACGATTTTCAAATAAACTCTTTTTGAGTAAAGTAAAAGTGTTTTTATTCCCGCTATTTATATAACAAATAAACTAAGGGCATTATATATATTAATATATATATATATTTCATGAATCATGATGTATGTAGTGTCGGAGTTCACGGATTATATGACATTACAATAATATATTTGCCGACGATTGAACTTGAGTGCACGTAAACATATATATTTCTAGTATTCCCGTCCCAATAATCAGTTTTCCCGGCCCAATATTATAAACAACAAATTACAGGGGTTACTCCTAGTTATTGATTCTATTGATTTATACAGTAAAAAAGTTAATACGTATATAATTGTCTTGTATATATTTTTACGCATTTTTATGTAACTATGATCCAGATTAGAGAAAGAAAGAACAAGTAAAATAGCTTATCTATCTTTGAGCATGTAAAAAGAATACGTGTTTATACATTCATTAAACTCATTAGAAACTAATATTCACATAACCTTCTAAAAATAGCAATAATCTAGCCTATTTCGTTTGTCTGATCTAAGAGATAATTGTAATTTGATTGATAATTATTCATTTATTGAGATAATTTAGTTTCTCAAAGCAAAGGGATCAAATAAACAAGTTAGTTTCTGGATTTCCCGAATTTTCCCTCGGCTCCCAATGGTCGTAAACAAGAAAGTTGAAAAAAATTACTGCCGCAATTTATTTAATAGTATTAAATATAAAATTTTTATTATGCCCATGTTTGCATATTTAATTATTTCAATCAAGACAATGTTTTATTTAAATACTCGCTGTAAGCATACGATATCAGTAAATTATGTATCAAAAAAAAATTCCAATTAATATTAAAATTAACATTTTGAAACATATTGAAAATCCATTAAATCTAATATCAACTTGTAAAGAATGGCGCAGCATTACTAAAAATAGTGAGGCGAAAGCCGAATGGATTATTAATAATTACAGCCTTTTTCACGCCGTGAGATTAGGACCATCATTTATTGATTTACCTACTATTATTGCAAAACGTGCAATTCTCTCAAGATACTTTATTCAAAAGTTTCTCCTTCATTATAGAGATTATGATCCTAAATTAATAGGACTAAAAATCATGCGTAACGTCAGACAGATCGATAATGATCGGATCAAGTCATTACAGCAAAGAGTTAATTTACAATTGCTTGCTTTTGTGCATTTTCTAACGTTGGCACAAGCCCAATTTGAAGCAAATAAACTTTACGTAAAGGGCAATGGCATAGTGCCTTTTCATTTTCTTTCTGTCAGACCACATGTGATTATGGATACTTCGGACATTATGAAAGAAACTATGAACTCTATTGAAGACTTAATGCGTAACAAAAAATCTATTCCGTTTCCTCCTAGACTGCCTAGAATATTTACTAATCTTTGCAACCCACGAAATATTCTTGAAGAACATCAGGGTTACGAGAATAATAGACAACTTTATATGATTGTCTGGGTTAGCAAAAATTTGATTTCATTGTGGAATGAAATTGGTTATTACAAAATATACGATGATGTAAACAATCTTGTAATTCAGAGCGCGTTTCTTTTATTTTCCCCGTCCACCCTTTCAGTTGAGTGGACATTACCCGACGTTAAGATCATTACCAAGCGACTTTCAAAATTGATTAGCATTTGTTTTCAACTAAGTTATAGCATCATTGGTAAGATCTTCTATTTATTTGAAGACAGATTGGAATTTATTGGTAAATCTTTAGTAGAATCATTTATACGTATTAAACAAGATATTCGAGAAAATTTTTTGGATCAATATCTAACTGAATCGCTAGGAATTGAATACTGTTCAAATAAGTCTCGAATCTTGAATTTTCTTTATGCACTCGTGCAGAATCCTGAATTTGCATTTACTAAAGGTACCAGTTTTTATTATAAGGATTGGCAATATCAATATGGAATTAATATTGAAAAAGTTGTTGAATTAAACGAAGAGATAAATGCATTTAAATATTATCTGAAATCTGTTGAAGATGGCGGAATAATTAATAATTATATGGTTGAATGGATTCCATTTGATAATTTGAACAATATTAAAAAAATCAATGAAGGAGGATTTGGTTCTGTATTTTCTGCAATTTGGAATAGAGAGCTGCACTTTTTGTTGTTGCACTTAAAACTTTTAAAGGGAATCATTTTGAAATTTTAAAAGAAGTAAGTTGAAATTATTATTTATTGTATACAGTCTAACCTCGATATAATTAAATAAAAATCTGGTGATTATAAAAGGTTTTAATTATATAAAGGTCAAATTTTATATGTTTTATAATAGTTCGAGTTAAAATAATAGTATGATTATATCAAGGTTGTGACTATATTAAGAGTGACTATAACGAGATCTGACTGTAGTTTATTGAATATTTTATTGATTTCATAAAGTTTAGTATTTATATGAAAATACAATGTAGACTTAAGATATATGGATTGACAAGAAACAAAGAAACAAATGAATATATGATGGTATTTCAATATGCAAACAATGGAGATCTTTATAATTTTTTAAGAAATTTTAAAGATCTTACTTGGAAGATTAAATTAAAATTACTTAAAGATGTTTCTTATGATTTAATGGTCATTCATAAATCAGGATATATTCACGCGGATCTTCACAGTGGTAATATTTTATTGAATAAAGATACCAATATACGAGCTTATATTTCTGATTTTGGGCTATCTAGGAAATTATATGAAAATGTAGAAGACAAAGTTTATGGTGTTATGCCATATATTGCACCAGAAATTTTACTGAAACAAAAGTTTACACAGGCTGCTGACATTTATAGCTTTGGAGTTATCATGATTGAAATAATGATCGGACAAAGGCCTTTCGAATTTTATGATAATTTTGACCTCGTGTTAAGGATTTTTAGTGGGTTGTTGCCAAAATCTTCTTTTGGTATTTCTGATTATTATGTTGAACTAATAATGCGATGTATAGATTTTAATCCACCTACAGCTTTGGAAATAAATGAGATACTTGAAGAAACGAGCTATGATTCTTTTTATGTTTATGAGATAATTAATGAATTATTTAAACAAGAATATTCTGATAGTGTATATATTTCAAGATTTATCGACACACAAGAAATATCTAAAGTATTAGAAGATTTGTAATAAATTTACAGAACAACAAGTCTTGCGTCTGCTCATGAGCTGGAAGCTTTTTTTATATTACTTGTTAAGGTTTATTGGATGACAAGAGCTGTTCTTCCATAAATTTTTATACAAAATAATCATACCCAAATATGTCAAATATACATACAGGTGAAAATTTAATAATATATATTGCTGTATTGAGTAAGTTACGGTCTGTAGAAATATGTTACATGTGATACAAAAGACAGTATCAACTGTAGACAATATATGCATTTAAGTCATAAGAACCATTTTTGCGTTAATAATTAAAAACCAATAATCCCCTGTCGCACTAAGTGTCACTCATGACTGCCTTCATCATTATTTTTTACACATGATTAACTAGGGTGTTCAATCGACTAATTAATCAAAACATAATTAGGGTCATATATGATGATCACTAAGTTCGGATTTTTTACTGGCTTATAAGATTAAAGTACATTTATTAACTTAAATAACAAATCAAATTACATAAAATTTTTTTTAATTTAAAGCTTTAATCTTGTATTATATTGAAATAGAGCCATTTTTTAAAAATTCTTAACAAATTATTAAGATATTAATAACCAAATTTATTGTAATTTTTGATATTTATTTTTTAAAAAATTTAATTAAAAACTTTTAAAAAATAGCTCTATTTCAGTATAAAGCAACATTAAAGCTTCAAATTAAAAAAAAAATAGTATATGATTTAATTTATTATTAGCTTCAAAATATGTAAATTAGCTAAATGATTTGATTTAATGTTTTAATAATAAATGTATATCATAACAAGAATACATGTCGGGCTTTTAAATTTATAGTTCACTAAATTCGATTTATAATACACTTGCATGTAGATCTAGTTATATGCCTATAAAAAATCTGAACTTAAATGATCATCATATATGACCCTAACTATGTTTGATTAATTAGTCGATTGAACACCCTAATGATTAACCATGTTTATAATAATCATATTGTGACCGGGAACCTTCCCACGGAAGATTCCCGGTCTCATATTAATCATCGGGAAACTCTAATTTTTGCCGCTTAATTTTTATTTGAATCATTTTCTTTTTTGCATTTTTTACGTTTTATCTAAAGAACTTTAAAGTCAAAGTAAATAGGCACAGTAAAATGAAGCTAAAGAAAGGCACGATAAGAGCAAAGTGAAAGTAAGAGTTTGAAAATAGATAAACGTAGAAGTAAAAGCAAAAAAGATAAAAAGATAAAAAAGATAAAAAGATAAAAACAATAAAAATGATGTAAAAATAAAATAAAAATAAAACAATGCCCATAAGTTAGTAAAGCACAATACGAAATATAAATATGGAACACGTGTAAAAATAATGATATGGTAGTCCAATTAACATCTAGTGACACGCTCCTGGGGATTATTTATTTATTTCCTGTGGGAAATTATAACAGAGATTACTGATGATCATAGTACATGGATGGCCTGAAGAGTCATCCACGTACTATGACCTCTGTTATAATTTCTACTCCACCATGAAATAAATAATACAAATTTTTATGCATTTAGAGAGTATATGCAATTAGACAGTATGCAATTAGACAGTATCAATTAGTGTGTAAAATTCAATGTTCTCAATGTTCTCTGCGAACATAAAAATTTTAGGTTACACTTATATGAGAACATAAAAAATTTCAAAATCTATTATATAGATGTTCTTGTAAGAACATAAAATTATATTTGAATTTCACACACTGGTATCAATTGTATAAGATTTTCTGGTGTAATTGCATTTGCCTAATTAGTTTTATAATTTTATTTCTTTTTTTGTTTATCATTAGTGGAAATTTTGGTTATGATGAACAAGGTGTATTTTTAGAATATTGTGTTATTTGATTTTATGTATTTAAAAGATTGCAATGATTGTTTTATATTTTGAAGAATCAAAGGAAACAAAATCATTATTAAATCAATTAATACTTTATTAATAATATTATCAAGATGCTAATCATGATTTCAAAACTTTTTTGGGTGGTGATTTTACCTAGCCTCTCAAGCACCTCAGCCAATGGATTAGAGATAAATTTAATTAGCAGAGTTATAATTAGTGAGAGAGCTTCATAGTTAATATTGGTTTAGCATTGATCATAAACAAAAGATAAGGGGTTTGTAATGGACTTCACAATATTAGTTTAGTCGGCATCAGGTATGGGTTTAATGAAGCAATTCATGTGGTCAATGATCAAACTAATTTATTATGTATTGTTGATTGAGTGAAAATAGTGCATTTTTGAAGTAATAAATGAGCTTTATGATTTCAGATTAAAGGGTTTCACTTTATTTATTGTTTGTTCTAAGCACTAATACAAATAATCTTATAACAATAGAATTTAACTCTAGTGTATATGCAACTAATAATTGCATATTTCTACAAGCAATAATTGTTTGATTTAAAGCTGAAACTGTCCCTATTTATAATTTATAAATTTCTGTGGCATTAACCTTCTACTAGTAGATTCTATCCCTCTCTGAGGGTTATTATCCCTTGTCGAGGGTTATTATTCCTGGGACACTTAAAGATCACTGAACCCAGTAATTATTGTGAATTGTGGCACCCTCGATATAGTTACATAAAAATTTGATTGGCCAGAAATTATAAACAAGATCAGGTAATACATACATAATCGTATGTGATATGACATTTTCATATAACTGTAATACATATGAAATCAAACTTTTCAGAGCTTTAACGTTACCTTTACTGAGATAAAAACTTTATTACTAATCTAAAATTAACTATAACAAAGCCAAGTATTTCTATTGTTTGAATTAGCTAAGGTTTTGTTTAAAAGTGTGAAGCAAGTGTAGTAAAGCTAAGTTTTGTATAGTGTTTTTGCGAAGTTTTTATTTTCTAGATCATTGGTTTTTCTTTTTTTTCTATTCATAACTATTTAATTCAATCTTGTATGAAATTCTTGATCTTGAGTGATATATGTTTTTTTCTTACTACTTGGTATTATAGCTTGTTTTTATTTTTATTTGTATTTGAAAATAAACCAATAGCATTATTAACAGATTTCTTCTATTTTATTTTTAGTTATTGATAGTTCGTTATCACATTTTTTTAATTAAGCAATATGTTAAAGAATGGATGATATACTGTTATTGTTATTATAGTGTGGATAAGTGCTTTGCAGTAGAATTATGTAAATACAATATATGGGAGATATCGTGAGATGAATTACAGTATTATTGAAAGGTAAAACTCTAATGCGATTAGATTTGATTATTTTATTTTATTTTTTTATTTTTTTATTTTTATTTATTTATCTGGCAAGTTTTAATATTGCATCTATTTATTGTTTGCTAATTTGTTAATATCATATTATTCAGGCAATGGAATTGTCTAAAAATTATTTCAAAGAGTAAGAATTAATTTAAGTTTTGTTTTATTTATTTTATTTAAAAATATTATCTCTTTTAAACTCTTGCCATATAATACTATATGTTCCACTAACTTGTTAAATGCATTACTATCATCTTGAACAAACTGTTGCCTCCATATATACTCTAAAAAGTATGTATCATATAATTCTTTGATCGTTCTATACCATGGAAAAGATGCTTTAAAGGCATGCCAAGTTGATTCAATCATGTTCATATAAACACCTGTCTCAGGATCTTTAAAGTGTTTTGAATAGTTAACTCTTTCAAGTTTCCATCCATGCTTTTCGAACTCTTTAGGTTGGTAGGCGGCCCAAAAATAACTATAAATAGTAATTTCTTTTTCTATATATTCCTCTAAAATTTTTACTAATGTTTCTTGTTTGCGATCAGAAACCATAATCATAAATATTTTATCCAAGTCTCTTTCAACTCCTCCAAAAACCCACTGATATTCTACTCTTTTTCTCTTATTATATTTATGCTTACCAAATTTGCTTTCATCAATCTCTACAACTTTATCTTTGCCACCAATTTTATCACTTTGATTTATTAATGCTACGCAGCAAATGTCATGACAAAAATTATACCAATTGACCATTGATTGTACAGTGACACCAGATTCACATGCAGCAAATTTTTGAGGTAACTTATAGGACCAACAAAACATAATTTTAGCAATTTGCACGAGTGATAGATGGGAATTTTCTAACCAAGTTCCAGATCTTATAGTTTGTCCATAACCGCAAGCAGTTTTTGAAATACAGGCCCATTTTTTCTTACCATTACAGGAAAGGTCTTTTGATTTAGCATAGAGCTTTTATATTTTTTACACAAAAGTAATCAAGGTAAAATGCCAAGCTCTTCAAAAAATTTGACAGCACACTCTATATCTTGAGTATTAAAATAAATATCAGCATAGGTTTTTACTAATATGGGTGAAGGTAAACCTATTTCTTTGATTTGTGCTATTTTTTTATCTTTTATTTTTTTATTTTTATTTTTTAGAAATATCAATCTATATATAATAAGGGAAGATAGCTTTATTTGAAATATTTAATTTGAACAAGAAGCTTAATATAAGCTAAAAAAACTAATACTAATATGAAGGCAAAATAGTACTTCTTTTATACTTTCAGATACTATTAGCGGAAGTGTTAACATGCAACAGGAGTATTTTTTTTTTTTTATGAATTAGCATACGCGATCAAATTATTTAAATTTTTTTTTATTATTACAAATTTGGTATGCATGTCTTGGAATCAAGCTATTTCAATCTTTAATTTTATCTTTCTAATGATATGCATAATGCTAGAATCAAATTAATTTAACTTTTAATTGCATTTTTTTTATCATTATGAATTTGGCATACATATCTTTAGATCAAATTAATTTAATTTACGAATTAGCATACACGATTAAATAAATTTGGCATGCATATTTTTTAAATTTTATTTTTCTAAAAATATGCATGCCGAATTCATAATGCTGGAATAGAATTCAACTTTTAATCTTATTTTTTTTATCACTATGATTCGGCATATATATTCTTTAGATTAAATTAATTTAATTCTTAGCCTTGCAAATTAGACATGTATTCATAAAATAAAATGATTTGTTTATTTATTTATTTATATTAATTGTTTTGTGATGGTAAATATATATAAGTTCATGACAATGATTTTATTAATCAATTTATTTATGATTGCATACTGCATATTTCTGTATTCAAAAATTTAATTTGACCAATTACGAGTTGATCCTATGAATTCAATTTTATATTTATTAAACTATACATTATTAGAAAATTAGAAGAGATAAATAGGAAAATATATTTCTACAATTTAAAAATTGACAAAGAAATATCATACCACAATTTAATCAAAAATTTATACATAATATTCATTAATTTTATTATATTGATATTAATTAGTATTAATCAATTTATTATGTCTAAAGTGTAATTGCACAGGTCTGGAAACTCGAACTTATTTATACTATAAGTCTACAAAGAATTAAAAAAACAAAATCGAAAACCTCAAAATAAACTATCCACAACAAAGCCACACCAAAAAAAAGATAAAAGAAAATAAAAGTTTAATACTAAACTAAGAATATGAAAAATTGAATAAAACGCTTCACACAAAAAAAAAAAGGATACAAAATTCTCTCAACAACCAAAAACTGTATCACTAGTAAAGATACAATTACTTAATCTAAAAATAAAATAAAAAAAGTTAAAACAAGAAACACAAAAAAGTAAAACTCTAATAAAAAGATACAAAGAAATATACCAAAAAAGAAAACATAATAACTAGTAACCTAAAAGAAAAAAAAATCAGTAATCTATAATGCTACTCAAATATAAATAAGAGCAAGCTATAAAACCAAGTAGTAAGAAAAACACGTATATTACTCAAGATCAAGAATTTCATACAAAATTGAATTGGATAGTTATGATTAGAAAAAAAGAACCAACAATCTAGAAAATAAAAACTTCACAAAAATGCTATACAAAAACTTAGCTTTACTACACGCTTTACATTTCTAAAACCTTAAAGGTAATTTATACTCAGCCTCGGCTTCGTTATAGTTAATTTTGGGTTAGTAAAACTAGAAACCCAAAAGAAAAAAAAATTAGTAATCTATAATGTTACTCAAATACAAATAAGAGCAAGCTATAATACCAAGTAGTAAGAAAAAAATGTATATCGCTCAAGATCAAGAATTTCATACAAGATTGAATTGAATAGTTACGAATAGAAAAAAAGAACCAACGATCTAGAAAATAAAAATTTCGCAAAAACACTATACAAAACTTAGCTTTACTATACTTGCTTCGCACTTTCAAACAAAACCTTGGAGCTAATTTAAACAATAGCAATACTTGGCTTCATTATGATTATTTTGGGTTATAATAAAGTTTTTATGTCAGTAAAGATAACGTTAAAGCTCTGAAAATTCGATTTCATATGTATTACTGTTATACGAAATGTCATCACAGATCACATACAATTACGTATATACGTACATACTTGATCTTGTTTATAATTTCTGGCCAATCAAATTTTTATGTGACTATATTAAAATCACTGAGTTCAATGATCTTTAATCTATCTTTATTCCTCACTGAGGGTTATTATACCTTATTGAGAGTTATTATCTCTCGCTAAGGGTTATTATCTCTCATTGAGAGTCATTATCCTCTGTAAAAGCCACATTCATCACTTCCCAAAATAGGGGTTCTTAAAGCAAGCAGATTACATAAAATACTGTTTTCATTAACTTTAGGGTTAGGGCCCAGCTTGAGCTAGAGTTAGTGTTAAGGTAGTTTCTATGGGTAAAATTACCTCCCTGACATTTTTTGTTAATACTACAAGGTGGGTTTAGACTATATTTCTTCTATTTTTGCATATTTCTTCTTTTTTTCACTTGTTTTGCTTCGTTAGACTAATTCGGGATCATCAAATTTTAACAATTTGATTGGTTAATTATAACATAATCTGCCTCGCTTTAAGGGACCTCCAAAATAGAAAATACATATATACGTATAACAATAAGAAAAAAAGATAAGACAGAGAAATATAGATAATGAAAATAAGACTAAATAATAAATAAAACAAACAAAAACAAAAATAAATAAAAAATTATAACAGCAGTATTGACACAAGATTATGCAATTTCAAATGCATTTTTGTGTGATGTGATAATTTCAAATTGTGCGATATTTATGCAAGGAATCTCTTACATATTTGTATTGTTGTAAATTTAATTTACCACTATATAATGTTATAATTATGAATATTACAAAAATTTTGCTAAAAAAAAACATAGCGCAAAAAATTATTTAACGAATTATTTATCAATAAATTTAACTAGCCTTATTAAAATAAGCAAATTTAATATCAATAAAGAATCTTGTGAAAGGTTATGTCATTTATCACTTAAAATATTCTTATAGTTGCTAAAACTTCTTTCTACGTCAATACCAGAAACAGGTAACCAAATATAAAATAAGTTAATTTCTGAAAGATAAGATAAATCATCAGATTTTTCTTTTCAATACTGATCTAAGTTTAAATTTTCATCTAGTTCTTCATCTAATTTACAATAAATACTCCATTTATTTAACAATTCATCACTTAAAATATTAAATTCCTTTATAGTAGTATAATGGTCAATATTTTGCCTTGATGTTGAATAATGAATAAATTTAGGATCAAAGCATTGTATAGCTTTAAAAAGTAATAATGCTAAATGGTTATTAGCATGTTTTGTAAGCTTATCAAATGCTAACTGAAAAGCTTGCAAAAAAATAGACTTGAAAAACATAAAGTTTAAATTCATTTCTTGAATTTTGTTATACATAAATGCATTAAATGGAGGGTTTTTGATACCTTCTTGAAGCATGGCCCAGGTTTGACTAATTTATAAAAAAACATAAGAAGCTACAGGCTTATTACATATCTTAAAGAATTCCAAATCTTGTATTAAACTAACAAAAAATAGCTTATTAGTAATTTAATATATATATTGATATAGTATATATACTTACCGTTGGGCATTTAAAATAATAAATTCAATAATCAGTTCAATTATTAAAATATTTTCATAATTTGAAAAAATTTCAGCCAATTTCTTAACTGATTTTGGATAATCATTAAGTGTACTTTCCACAATAAAAAATTAGACCAAATATAAAAAATAAGGCTTAATCTAGATAACAAAGTTAAACCAGGTTTTTATAAATAATAAAGATAACTGTGAACTAAGTTCTAAGATTCTGATAATGAATCAGATAAATTCGATGAATCAATATTCGAAGAAAGAAATTTTAACTATCTTCTTTTATGAATAGAAGAATGGGAAAAAGCCTCTTTGATATTTGATGTTATATGTGCTAGTAGCTTAAATTTATCAAAATATATCCAGCAATCCTCAACCAAACTTAAAACATGAGCAAAACAACAATTATGTTTAGTTGGGGTATTAAATGAACTAATATGTCCGAATAGGCTTTTTTCATATATGCAGTGTTATCACTAATAAATAGAATAACTTTAGAGTAAGAAATATCATAAAAATTTAAAGTTGATAAAATTAACTATGAAATTGTTGAATAATCAATACTACATCAGCAAATTTAATAGGGCGTAATATTGCGCAATAATTTACGAAGCGTAAGAAAACCATAATATTACGTAATAACTTTCGCAATATTGCGAAATATATAATTACGAAATATTATGTAAGATAATTACGCAATATT
>CAJVPY010003500.1:0-13994 GCA_910591965.1 Dentiscutata erythropus
CAATCATTTAATGAATTGGTTTTATATATAACTTTATATATAAAACCAATTCATTAAATGATTGTCTATATAATAAAAGTTAATAGTAAGATCATACAAAATCTTAATTATCTTGAGACTCTGTAATTGGATTTTGACGATTTTGGATTCATTAGAACTGTCTTATCGAGACCAACATTTTGGTAATAAAATTATTCAAAACGAATCAGTATATCAAAAGTTATTAGCAATTCTGTAAATCAGCCCATATGGACCAAGAAAAGATACTGTCTCTATTGGTATAGAGGATTTTCTATGATCCTTTGCTTTGCAAAGTACAAGAAGCCAAGTTAGAGTACAATATGAATAATTTAGAAATATATATAAACTCAAAGAATATTGCAGTAAATATCAGAGTAGGAGTGCTAGCATATACAGATGACACAATGTAGTTGACAGATAGTCAAGAAAGCATATAAAATATGATTGATACTACACAAGAATTTTATAAGTTAAATAACATTGAAATAAATCTAAACAAGACTGAGCTTGTAGTATTGAAACTGGGTAAAAAGAAATCTCTTAATCTGGATAGGCAATCTGAGAATCAAATAGCGAAAGATTTCAAAAAGGCTACAAGATTTTTAGGAGTCTGGATGTCAATTAAGAACCAAAAAAAGTCAGACATATTCAAAGCAAGAAGTACAGTAGGCAAGATTATAGGCCTACTCAAGCACAAACAGATGTTTTTAAGCCAAATCATATATGTGAAAAATGCAATTCTTATGAGTATAGATTGATGATTTCATGTCTGACTAAAGCACAGTGTAAGAGAATATACCAACTGATAATTTGTCTAATCAAATAAAATATTGATACCTTTTATGACAGCAAATATAATAACAAAATATTCAGAGATAACAAATCTCAAAAGTCTCTGGAATAGACATATGGAGTATCATATAGTGCGGGACATCATAAACCAACTTCTTTTTATATATATTTTACAAAAATTGATACAACTTTAAAATAAAAAAAATTTAAAAAAATTTTTTAGCTAATTTGTAGCTTTAAGTCTAAGCTACAATTTGGCTAGAAAAGATTTTTATTTTATTTTAATTTTATGAAGATATATTAATGAATAGAATTTAGACTTTTGTGCTACTGGTAGTACAATTAGAAAAATAGTTTAAAAATCTAAAAAATTTTATATAATTATAATTTTTATATACAAAAATCTAATTAGTATTCAAATATAGTTTTGCAGAATTTTTTTTAATATTAATAATAAACTTTTTTAAAAAAAAAATCTTTTGTAACTACAATTTTTGAAATTTAAAATATACTATGTGTAGTATACTATAAAAACTAAATTTATTAAAAATTTTTTTAATAAAGTTAGTAAATTTAAAGTTCAATTATATAAAAAATGATTAAAGCTTACTATAAAAAAAATTTTATTATTAGTTATATTATAAAAAATATTATTTTTACTATAAAGGTTTATAAGCTGTTAGATGAAAATTATTACTATTTTTAGTATTTTATATAAGTCCTTTAGTTTTTAACTACTGTATAATTTAAAAAAAATTTTATTAAATAAACTTTGTTTAAATTTATTAGTAGTTAATAAAAACAAACCTTTGATTCTAATTTATAAATTTTGCAAACATGAAGCTAATATATTAAAAATAATTTAAGTTTAAAAATTTAAAAAATCACACCTAGTTTTTAATATAAAATTTATAAGTAAAATTTACTAGTAAAAGAGCTAAAAATAGCCAATTTTCAAAGAACTGTAAAAAATTTATAAAACTATTTTAAGCTATGATATTTTTTATACACCTATGCACATTACTCAAAGTATATTACAAAAATATTTTGATAGATTTTTTAATATTAAAATTAGTCAATAATTAGCCTTAAATGATGTCACTATGTAGTACAAAATACTACCGGTAGTATGCTTAAATCCTAACCATTAAATTAAAGTTTACTATGAAATTAAAAATTTGCCATTTGCTATATAAAAAAAGAAACTCATATGTTATTTTTGACCAATCGCAATTGATTATATTATATTAGCCAATTAGAATTGAGTATTTATTTTGAAATTTGGCACATTTTACAAAAAAATGTGTTGGTTTATGCTATTCTGCACTGTATATCAGAGTTACTAGTTAGACTAAATACACCAGGTTTATTAGAAGAATCATTGGCAAGAAGGCTTAAGCAAGGCCAGTTAAGAGCAGGATCATTAAACTGTATCTTAACAAATCAGAATGTATTAGCAAAGAAAGAAACAAAAGTTTGCAAGAAGACAACAAAAAAATAAAATGAAAATGGGTATAAAGAAAGCAATACAAAATCAGATATGAATACAACAAAAAAAAAGATCAGAGGTAAGTGATTCCAATTTGACTTTATACTTGTTTGGCATAATACACATCACATAATGATGTAATTTACTGGCGGCGATAAAGATTTCATATCGCGGCTGTGATCATGTGATTATAACATCGATCTAGTTTTGTAGTTTCGAGCATATAAATTTGAGATGCGATGCATATCAATGCATCGCATACTAGTTTACCTTTATTTTAAAGACGCGATAAATTAAAGTATCGCGGGATGCTAAGCATACAATTATTCTAGAGATATTAAAATTTTCTTTATGGTTTAAAAAAAAAAATTTTCTTTATTTTTGTCATACGAAATTAATTTGCACGTTACACCTGATCTTCAAATTTAATTGGCCAATTGTTAAAATGCGATGTATAAGCATATCGCAACATGCGATGCCTAATTAATATGCGTTATGGAACATATGATCCATAACGTGATTTCAAGGCAAAGACCCATATAATAATTATTATTTTTTACATTATCGCTATAATCTTTAAATTTTAAATACTGTATCAGTTGTAAAAAAGATAACGGATAGTCCGATCTGCCTAATATCAAATCCGAATAAGTCCGTTTAAACAACAGATATGGATTGCAAATTTCGCACGTAATACAAACATTAATCATATTTTTCTCAAAACTCAAAATCTCATCGAGCGGTTTCAGTGTAATATATCAAAATTTTGAAGGGATATTTTTGTTAGGAAAAAATTTGTAAAACATTTATTCTCTTCATGATCATTCAACCTTTTTAGAACCTTGTGCTTGAACCGTTTCAGATATTTGTCTTGTGTTGATAATTTTACTTGTATACATATGATCAGGATGTTTTGGTTCGATAATCGGAATTTTATAGTCATTTCCAAAAAATTCACTTTGAATTGTCATAGTAATATTATCAAAGATATCATACTCGTCATTCTGCGGCAGAGGAGTTTTCAAAGCTACAATCCATTCATTGATTATACGAGTAACCATAAAAATAGTAGGTCGACAACTTGGATCTGGACACACACAACCATTAACCAAGTCAACGTACCGTCTAGGAGGTTTGAAACTAAATTTCGGGCGTTCCCCTAGGTAAATTTTCGTTGCAAGTTCATTATCAAATTCTCTACCATCAAAGGGCCTTTGACCAGTTGCTATTTCTATCATGATGATTCCAAACGAATAGATATCTGATGATGCTGTAAAATCTTGACCTAATAAAACTTCTGGATCCATGTATGGCATAACCCCATGTACTTTACCAATTTGTTTAGTGTTGAATGATATTGAAAGTCCCAAATCTCCAATATAAGCATTAGATAAAGAAAATAATAAAATATTGCCACTATGTAAATCTCGATGAATAAGTTTTCGAGAATGAATTATTTGAAGATTATAAGCAATACGATACAATAAATTTAATTTTTCCAACCAATTCATTTGTGATACTGCGCGAAGATTACTACGTAAAGAACCCATTTCAGCATATTCCAAGACGAGAATGTAATTTTTTGTGATTTCGTCTTGTGATATTCCATAGCATCTTAAGAATGAGGGGTTCTCATATCCGATATTGCAAAATGCTCCCAACTAAAAAAAAAGTAACATTATAAAAAATCAAAATAAAATTAACAAATACCTCTTTAATGAAATTAATAAATACCTCTTTAATAAAATCTAATACATTTATATTTGAATGATGAATTACTTTAAGAGCAACTGCTTCGTTTTCTTTATTAGCTTTGAATACCGTCGAATATCCACCTTGATCAATCTTTTCAACTTTTTTAAATTGATTGTACGGAATCCATTGTAAATGATATAGTTTCAAATTCCATTCTAATGCTTTTACTTCATCTTTTTCAACTCCGATTCCATATTCGAAACATCGACGAAGATTATTCATTCCTTCGGTATCTTTAAGATCAGCAGATTTTTGATACCATTCAAATGCACTTTTTTCATTTTTTTCAACACCAATTCCATTTTCATAAAAATAACCGAGTCTAACCATTCCCTCGACATAACCCATCTTAACGGCATTCTGACACAATTTGATAGCTTTTTTATTATTCTGTTTAACACCATCGCCATTTAGATAACGATTTCCTAGATCGAATAATTCTTTGGCATTCTTTTTCTTTTTAAAGGTATTTTTAATTGAAGAAATCATTAAGAACTTTTCGTAACGGAGATCAGTTGATGTTTTTTAATTAACGTAAATTAACGCTCTTTATTTATCTTTAAATAAACTCATAGGGGCAGTATTGGCAATGGACTAATTGGACATAATAAAATTTTTATTGTATTTTATTGGACATATGCCTAGTCATATGTCCAATTTCAATAAAATTTTATTGATCATTGCTCAATGCCAACACTGCATAGAGAACCAGACTTTATTTGTAGAACAATACAATAGAAAAAATTACATTTATGTATTATATTTGGGCTAGCATTACAATTAGAAAGGTCTATCTGTATTTTTTAACCATCTTTACTATTAAAAGTATTGGTAATGAGCGGTGGAACATTTTTGTTTCATATAAAAACTTTTTGTTTTAAATAATTTGCAATTATTGACAATACTGTTACATGAGTAACAGAAATATTTTTTTACATTTGTATTAGGGTGACCGGCCGGCACGGTGCTACTATATAAATTATCATCACAATGTACATTCGTTGAGTGATGGTCCTGACAGGTAAACGTTCAAATGGCGGAATGTACAATGTCATTAAGAATAATCATTTCAATGCATGTATATAAATGCTAGCTCTCCACCTCGATGTAAGAATAGAAGTCTGTCTGCTCTATAAACTTTCTCATAATAAAGAATATTCTCGTAAATCGTTCCTAATTATGATTCATCTATCCTAAATGTTCTTTTCATGATACTCCCCAACCGAGGTAACCATGGTGCCAGTAGGGATTGGAACCGCCTAAAAAATTTATTAATCGTTTAATCGTTTAACCGTTTAATTTGGCCGGCATTAAAATAATTCTGGCCCACGACCAACATAATTCTGCCCGGAACTATAGTGCAATTTTTAAACGGTTAAACTGTTCCAATCCCTAGGTGCCAGTTGTGTGGTCAAGAGCAACGTACGTACTTAATATATATCCTGAACCATGCTATAAAAAAAAATTTTAAATAAGTTCTATTGAGAAAACAAATTTCAAAGTTTTTATAAATACAGTAAAATCTCCATAAGTGCGCTCTCTATAAGTGCTTACTCTAAATACACACTCAAATTCTGGCCAAAATAGTACTTATAAAACTTTTGAAATTTGTTTTTTCGATCAGAACAAAAATTTTTTTCTTTTCTTATATTAGTACAAATAAAACGATTAAATATTTTTATTCTAAAATTTTATATAGAATCAAATTTCGATTTTATATTTTTTATTATAAAAAAATTCATAAATGATCTTATGTGCTAGATTTTCCAACCTAAATGTTAATTCTAAGATACACTTGAAAGTTTTTTTATCAAAGACGTATTATTCGGTTTGTCGGTTTTGTTTTAAATTGATACAAGTCAAACTCGTTATAGTGAAGTGACCGGTTCTATTAATAAAATTTTTTTAAAAATTCACTATATCGAGAGTTTATTAGTAAATTCACTATATCGAGAGAATTTTATATAGACTGGCTTTGGGTCTAACTTCATTATATCGAGATTTTAATTAGTTTTCACTATATCGAGAGTTCACTATAACGAGAGTAACTTGTAGTAGAAATTATTTATAATTGAATTTTATGCTAGTTATTGGTAGGTGTAGATTGCAATCTCTTGGCTTCATTAACAAATTTTAAATTTTTGTATTCAAATTCTAATAATTTGCACTGTGGCAATATTAAGAATTCTACTTTTGCATCGTAAATGATATCGCACCCGATACGATCATGGCTGGTAAAATAAAGAGTTCTTCCAAAAAATTTATTGATCAAATCATTAAAACTTATCTCGAAACAAAGGAATATTTTTATTTTGTGTTGAAAAACAAAACACGATTGCTTTTATTAAAAGGATATGATTACTTAGTTGTATAAAGCCCTTTTACTAAAGATATTTTTAAGACCTGAAATTAAGTTGATGCCGAATCTGAGGTTCTGCGATTTTGACTCCTTTATTATACGTAGTAAATTGTTAAGAGTCAATTTTTCATTAATAATTTTTTGCCGAAATTTGAATTAAATTAGTACCGTTTTATTTAACTATATTACATATACTATTTTATTCTATGATTAAGGAAAACGAATGTTTTATGGATTAACCATTTAAGTAGATACCCAAACATCTTCACGTTTTTAGCCCCCAAAATTGCTTGTGCAGTTCTGCAGTTATGTCGTCAATACAAATGCATACCGGTACATCAAAAGTCTGAAGATTATTAATATTAGACGTCGGACATTTAGAGGCAGTACAAGATCGTGATTTCAAAGGACCCAAAAAAAGTGAGCGAAGAAATAAAAGGGCGGAGAAGCCGTGTGCTAAAAAGAATAATATTTTTCAAAGATTATCAAACAACCCGATTTAGTCTTCTTATGATACCATGTACTCTTAAATTAATAATTTGTCGAGAAAATGCAAATTGCAGGCAAATTTTCTCGCAAAACTGAGTAAGAGATATATTATTAACATTTTGGAGCTAAATTAGGCGCATTTTTCGCCATATCGTTACGTACCACAAATTATACGTCAAATCATCATTGAAATGAATTCGGATACAATAATTCAATATAATTTATTGATATACAAATGATATATTGGATTATGAAGAAAAATAAATTTTTATCAGCCATTTGTAAGTAGTCGCATTACTATTGAAGGTGACATAAATATAAAATTTTATCGCTGTTTTCGAAATGGTTAATGCAATTGAAAAATTTTTTTTGGCATACACTCGTACACCCATACACTCATACACTCGATTACCTTGGCACATTGAATGAAGACCCATGTCCGATTTTATGTAATTGTTCAGAACAATTACATAAACTCTACATTGAATTTCAATCAACATGCTAAGGTAATCGAGTGTACAAGTGTACCAAAAAAAGAATTTATTTGCATTTTCAACCATTTCGAAAACAGTTATAATATAGCACAAAAAAGTTTAAATACATTCACAATCTTTGTCCGAAGCAATGTATCGTAGCATCAATTCACAACATAGGGTACAAATAAAGTTTAAAATATTCAATAAATATATGGTCTGATGCAAAAAGATTAGCATCTCAAATATAAAAATTAATTTTGTATATATATAAAGATTTTTAATATGATTAATTATATTTTACTGTACAGCTTTTGTATTATATAGTATAGTAAATTGGTTATTAAACTTAAAAATTCATATCTCAACAAATATGAGCCAAAATTTAACTATATATTTAGTAAATGCATAGCGAAAATGTATGCTTTTCTTCAAAAAAATTTGAATTTATACAAAAATTTATTGTTTAACAAAAACCTTTATAAAAAGAAATAAAAAAATACATCAAAAGATGGCTTAGAACCTGTTTTATTTTATATAAAAAAATTATAAATAAAACAATTAAAATTGACAATCTTTATATATAGACAAAATTAATTTTTATATTTGAGGTGCACCTGACTTTATCTGGGTATTTATTGATCATCATCAAGATATAAGAATTGAACGAATGATTCTTCTGATTTCATTTTTGAACGGATCAGGCCTCTCTACTTAGTACAAATTTCGGGTTGCAATATGGCGTATATTGGATTTAAACTTTGGTCTACACAATTTTAAATCTGATACACGAAAGATGGAATTCCGAGATGGTCCATATTTCAAAGTTATAATAAAGCTTTTATTTTTTTATTTTTTCATTAAAAAATGGCAATATTAAAAATACTATCTAAATCGTCACATAAATTATCTTTTCAATTATTTTAGTTGAATGTTTGTTACATATGTTCGACATTTACATGAAATAGCCAAGTTTCTTTGAATGTTTGCATCAGAGTATATTATTAATGGGTTAAAGTTAATTTTTTATATTGATAATTTAATAAAATTAAACCAATAAACCGGTTATCATTAGAATGGTCTCGAATGCATTTTATTGATATTCAAACATTTAAGACACTAACTATAATAATAGTCCATTCTCGGATCAAGCCCAATCCACGTGTTACTCATAGTAATGCTCCATCATTAAATCAAAGACAACTCACAGGGACTTTCTTATTCCCATAGTTAAGGTTGTTTGATTTATCAAGTGACAGTACCAACAAATATATCGTCTATTCACTTTTATATTAAACATATTAATTGCTATCCGATGATGTAAAATGTAATACTAAAACTACATGCAGAATACTGAAGAATTCTCCGAAGACGAATTAAATTATAGCATTATTCATGTAATCAATCGTATAGATAAGAACTCTACTTGAAACTTGTCCAAGGCATAAACTTGGAAAATCAGAATCGTATGCAATTCCACGGCAGTTATCTTTTTGCTTCATTATTCATCAAATTCATGCAAAAACATTCTCAACTGAAATTAAGTTAAGGACAATTCTGTATGAGAATTGTATGGGTCATACTTTATATCAAATTATTTTGACATTAAATATAGAAAAGAATTGCAGTCTTGGATCATTTATGATATACAATGTTCTTCATGATTATCGTGATTATCGTCAGCTTTCTGACAATAAACTTAATTCAAAAAATGCAAATATGCCGTGGTTGTATTTTCTATTCTCATTGATCTGGAAACCGTATATAAAGCGTGACAACAATTCGCTTGTAGAGTATATTGACAGAAGCTTTCAAATTGGCATTATTCTGCGCAATTTTTTTTTAATTTTAGCCCTACTTTATATTATGAGTACACGTTGGAAATAACGCACTAATTTTCGGGTACATAATTTTATACAAAATAATTTATTAAATAACTCTATTGTATTCTTAATCAATAGATTCAATGCGAATATTATTATCTGAAATAAATTCATTTACATTGTTTATTTCAACAGATTCGTTCTGTTTCTGATCGATAAAGCTAATAAATTTGCTACTATGAATTGTATTACCGTCAATATTATAACTAATGTTTTTTATTGCCGTTTCTTCATCATATTTTAAAAATTCGGATAAAAATTCAGGACTATTTCTCCAATTTGTTATAGTTTCATAAATTTCTAAAGCTGTTGGTCGTTTTTTTGGATCATTATCCCAACACTTTTTTAAGAGATCTACATAAAGTTGTGTTGTACTTTTAGGGATAATTGGCCTTAGTCCATTACAAATTTCTATTGCCAAGCTTAAATTATTGTGCTGATTATTTTCATTATCAGGAAATACAACATTTCCTGAAGATAATCATTCCAAAAGAATAAATATCTGATGCTTTACTGAATGATTTTCCTTGTAAAACTTCAGGAGCAACATATGGTAAGGCTCCATAAATTCCTCCAGATCCCGTATCTAATGATTTATTTACTGATTTTGCAAAGCCCAAATCTCCAATATAAGCATTATATATATGAGTGAATTAATTGAAGATCAAATGCGATATATGACAATAATTCTATTTTTTTTTCCATTTCATTTGTGCAATAGTATGAAGATTCTGACGTAAAGATCCCATTGGCGCGTATTGAATAACTAAAATATAATCACCAGTAACTTCATATTTTGACACTCCATAACATTGCAAAAATGTTGAATTTTTACTTCCAATATCAAAATATGCATTTAACTTTAAAATTCATAAGTATTAAACAAAATGAAAAAATTTAATAAACAATATAACATTAAATACTTTACCTCTTTTAGAAGCTCCTTACAGATATTTTTTGATCCATGAAATAATTTAAGCGCAACAGATTCTTGAGTAGTAACGCTTGTTGTTGAGTGTGTCCATCCAGCATAATACACAGTAGCAAATCCTCCTTTTCCTATTTTTTTTGGAATTTTTAGTTCACTAAACGGAATCCATGATATTAATAATTTATTTTTTTTCAAAAATTTTTTTAGTTCATCATCAATGTCATCATTATTATAATTTATTTTTTTTTTGATGTTTGTTAATTTTTGCTTTTTTCAACCATTCATTAGCTTTTTCCTGATTAGATAATGTTCCAATACCATTTCGATAACACAATCCAACCGAATGTTGCCCTTTGGGAACACCACTTTTAGCAGATTTTAAATACCATTCAAATGCTTTTCTTTCGTCCTTAGATACACCTACGCCATATTCATACAAGACTCCAAGATTATATTGCCCACCTGAATCACCACCTTCAGCAGATTTTATATACCACTCAAATGCCTTCTTTTCATCCTTAACAGTACCTACGCCATTACTATAACAGAATCCAAGGTTGCATTGTCCACTTAAATTACCACCTTCAGCAGATTTTAAATACCACTCAAATGCCTTCTTTTCATCCCTAAAAGTGCCTATGCCATGTTGGTAACATAATCCAAGGTTACGTTGTCCATCTGAATCACCACCTTCAGCAGATTTTAAAAACCATTCAAAAGCCTTCTTTTCATCCTTAGTAGTGCCTATTCCATGTAAATAACAAAATCCAAGATTACATTGTCCACTTGAATTACCACCTTTAGCAGATTCTAAATACCACTCAAATGCCTTCTTTTTATCCGTAGTAGTACCTATGCCTTTTTCATAGCAGATTCCAAGATTATATTGTCCACTTGAATTACCACCTTCAGCAGATTTTAAATACCACTCAAATGCCTTATCTTCATCCTTAGTAGTGCCTATGCCTTTTTCATAGCAGAATCCAAGATTATATTGTCCACCTGAATTACCACCTTCAGCAGATTTTAAATACCACTCAAATGCCTTCTTTACATACTTAATAGTGCCTATGCCATACTGGTAACAGAATCCAAGATTACATTGCCCCCTTGAATCACCACCTTCAGCAGATTTTAAATACCACTCAAATGCCTTATTTTCATCCGTAGTAGTGCCTATGCCTTTTTCATAGCAGATTCCAAGATTACATTGTCCACCTGAATCACCACCTTTAGCAGATTTTAAAAACCACCCAGATGCTTTCTTTTCATCCTTAATAGTGCCTATGCCATGTCGATAGCAGAATCCAAGATTACATTGTCCACCGGAATTACCACCTTTAACAGATTTTGAATACCATTCAAATACCTTCTTTTCATCCTTAATAGTTCCTATGCCATGTTGGTAACAGAATCCAAGATTACATTGTCCACCTGAATCACCACCTTCAGCAGATTTTAAATACCACTCAAATGCCTTCTATTCATCCTTAGTAGTGCCTATGCCTTTTTATAGCAGAATCCAATATTACATTGCCCATTGGAATTACCACCTTCAGCAGATTTTAAATACCACTCAAATGCCTTCTTTTCATCCTTAGTAGTGCCTATACCATGTCGGTAGCAGAATCCAAGATTACATTGCCCACCTGAATAACCACCTTTAGCAGATTTTAAATACCACTCAAATGCCTTCTTTTCATCCTTAGTAGTGCCTTCTCCATATTGATAACAAATACCAAGTTTATATTGTTTACTGGAATTACCACCTTCAGCAGATTTTAAAAGTATTTTAAAAGAAAGTTTATCTTTTATTTTCCGAATCATAACTGATTCTATTCCATAATGAATGAGTAAAAAAGCGAATAGTAACACTATATATACCTTAAAAGTGTAAGTGTGTACTGTCGTACAAAGATATTGGCATACACTTTGCGTCGATCAAACGAAAAAGTATATGAATATTGAACATGTTTTCTATACAAGATTGCAAAAGTGCTTAACTACCAAGTGCACACGTAGTAACAACTGCGTCAAAATAAAATTAGTTTCTTCATCTAGATGATAAAGTTTAAACTTAACAATATATTTAAATTAATGTAGGCGTTTGTTTTCCGACACTCTTTAAAAAATTTCAGGATTATATAATTTTAGGATGGATAAAGCTATGTAAAGGTTATTTTAAAAATTTTTATGGACAAATACATGGGAAAAGAATCATACTGTAAATATTCAATACTCTAATGATATAAAGTTTAAGATATTACTCTTGACAAAATTTTAGTTCAACTTTTAGTCAGATATTAAAGAATTTTTATAGTGAAGTCTTGATATAATTACATTATAAAATATAATCGTTTTTGCTATAAACTTATAATAAGTTAATAGGTTTGTGAAGAACGCTATGAAAATTCTGTGCTATTTTGTGAAAATTAAAAAACGTAGTTTGCAGTGGATATGGAATATCTGTAGGTTTATAATCAACTTGGCTCTAAATCTCAAAAAGGTCAAGTAGAATTAGATTTAATAGTTATACATTATCATTTTTGTCAAATACTTATTTTTTAAGCACCTCGAAGACTTATTCTCTGCTAATTCCTTCGACATAATGTAGATCCATATAATAAATTAGAACATTTTAATTGTAGAAATTATTTGTAATTGAATTTTATGCTAGTTAGTGGTAGATGTAGATTGCAATCTCTTGGCTTCATTAACAAATTTTAAGTTTTTGTATTCAAAGTTTAATAACACAAGTTTGTTTACACTGTGAGGCAATATCAGGAATTCTGCTTTCGCACTGTAAACGATATGCGCACCGCGGTACGATCATGGCTGGTAAAATAAAGAGTTCTTCCAAAAAATTTATTTATCAAATCATTAAAGCTTACCTCGAAATAAAAGAATATTGTTATTTTGTGCCGAAAAACAAAACACGATTGCTTTTATTAAAAGGAGATAATTACTTAGTTGTATAAAGCCCTTTTACTAAAGATATTTTTAAGACCTGAAATTAAGTTGATGCCGAATCTGAGATTCTACGATTTGGCTCCTTTAATATACGTGGTAAATTGTTAAGAGTCAATTTTTCATTAATAATTTTTTGCCGAACTTGGAATTAAATTAGTAACGATTTATTTTATCTATATTGATTAAGGAAAACGAATGTTTTATGGATTAACCATTTACGTAGATACCCAATCATTTTCACATTTTTAGCCCCAAAATTGCTTGCGCAGTTCTGCAGTTATGTTGGCAATACAAATACATACATCAAAAGTCCGAAGATTGTTAATATTTATACACGTCTGGGCATTTAGAGGTAGTACAAGATCGTGATTTCAAAGGATCCAAGAAAGTGAGCGAAGAAATAAAAGGGCGGAGAGGCCGTGTGCTAGAAGGAAAAATATGTTCCAAAGATTATCAAACAAACCGATTTAGTCTTCTTATGATACCATGTACTCTTAAATTAATAATTTGTCGAGAAAATGCAAATTGCAGCCAAATTTTCTCGCAAAACTGTGTAAGGGATATATTATTGAAGCTAAATTAGGCGCATTTTTCGTATCACAAATTATACTTCATATTCTAAAAATAGCATGTAATCATCATTGTGAATCCGAATACACGCCACTCTGGTTATACCGACATTTTTGAGATATTAGTAAAAAAAATTCAAAATGTCGGTACAGTGAGTTATACCGACATTTTATATTAATTTTTGAAAAAAAAATGTCGGTATAGAAAGATTTTACTATGATGTCGTTATATCCAGATGTCGGTATAACCAGAGTGACGTGTA
>CAJVPY010003501.1:0-13991 GCA_910591965.1 Dentiscutata erythropus
AAAAATATCCAACAGGAGGAGTATAATAAGCCATAAGTATTGATAGCCAAGGAAATAGAATTGTTATTATACCAATAAATATAACCAATGTTCGTTTACGTATTAGATCTTTTTCACTAAGATCTTTTACAATTAATTGTTCATTTAATACTAACTTTTTAGCATTTACGAACTCGTTCAACATATCACTAGGACTTTTCACTATTAACCTTCCACAGATTGATCTTTTAAAAATTACTACAAATGTCCAAGCTAATAAAACGGACACATACGGCCAGTCAGTACATGAGGATGGTGTATATATCCTTGCTATTCCAGAACCTATACCAACTATTATATAATAAGCTGAGACTAATGATGATAGTCTTTCCAATATACTAGCTTCCGCTACACAGTCTTTCATACATTCTTTCATCGCATCATTAGTGGGCTTTAATATCTTTTTAGCATAATAACCAAAAGGCATATATGATATTTGCTCATCATTATCGTCAATAAATCTTTCTGATGGCAACCAATATGCAAACAATGATTTTTCTTTATTTTCTACAACCAACATATAGAATATTCCAGTAAATGGACATGCAAGGCATCGTGCTATCCAAAATAATTTTCTTTTAAAACCTCTTTCTGGTGTTGCGCCTATTATAGCTATTGCCGGTAGACACCCTAATACAAATTGAGGTACGGGATTTTGGATTTTATGTAAAAAATTTAACACCGGCACACTATCTATATCATTCATTTTAATCTTCCTTTTTTTGTTTTTTTTTTATTTTATTTTTACTTTAATCAGAAATTATTATCAAAGCATATAAATAATTAAAATAAATGAATAAATATATCTGGTTAATTTTTTGTTATTCGTGGATAACTATAAGCAAAAGTTATAACTGAATATTTTAAAAGTAAAGAAATAGAAAATGGAACTTTTAGAAATATTTACTTAAAATTCTCATTAATGCTACTTTTATATCTTTAATTTTTTGATTAAGAAAAAAAAACGTAAAAATGCTATTTTTAGTTAAACGGCTTATGTCATGCATGTGCCAAGATAAATATCGATATATATTCTTTTTAAGTGTAAAACGTATACGAATGTACGTGTTTTGCTATTAGAGTTTCCAATAATGAAACAGGTACTGAATCAAACAGATTAGAGCCACAAAACGCCCCTTTGGTACACACAAATAACCTGCAAAGATTTTGTGCTAGCTGAAAATTTAACCTATATCATTGTAACAGCCTTTTTGTACTCCCATAAGATAAATCAAAAGTTTAGCGTAAGTTTAATTCTCGGAATTTGATTGGTTAGAATAAATTTTCGGAGAATTTTCTGAATTTATGTAACCTGATAAACCTGATTTTATCGATCATTATAATTATGAATTCTTTTTAATTATGACTTTTTTGTACATCTTCTTTTTTATTTATAAAAAAAGTTAAACTAAACGCAATTTTATAATGACATCTGTGCTCACAATCGAATACTTCTCAAACTGTAACACCGTATGATACCATATACAATATTAATTACTAATTTCAGTTTATCTATTAACTTTTAATATTGTTACAATGTAAATATTTATCGTTTGATCTTCTTATACTGTATATTTTGCTTCAATACTTTGTTATGATTTTTATTTTTTTTTTATTGTGTCCTTGTGATGTAACCATAGTTTTTAAGCGTAACAATCTCAAGGGTTGATAGTTAATGACGATTTGTAAAAAAGCAATAACGTAATTGTACGATAAATTGGTCACGTATAAGAAATTACCCATATTGTAAATTGTTTAACTAATATAGAGTTGAGGATGCAGTCAGATAATCTTCGAAATATGCTTCTATAGTTTACGAGTTCAAATAATACTAATTTAAGAAAAAGTCTTGCATACTAAGGAATGAATAACGATATCTAAAATTGCGAAGTAGATATAATTTAATTAATACCTGTTTAAGCAAAATATTCTAACAAATCACCGATAACTTCATTATCAGTTGATAATATACAATATGTATTAAACATAAAATGAGAGACTTTGTGCGTTCTCAAGCACCTTCATAACCGTCAGAAATTGTATGTTAATTAGTGAAAAGTATTTTTAATCAATAATAAAATGTGGTTTGTTAATAAATAAATTATGTATAAGCACTTGGTTTATTACGAGTGTCACAAGTACGAACCTAAACTAGTTTTTTAATTTGTGAAAAATAGTTTAGCCGGTCAGGTGAGTTCATGGAATCGGCTATCTTTATCACAATAGAATTGCGCCGATTGGCTAAAATTTTCAATAAAATTGTAGAACAGTAAAGGATTACCTTAATTAAACTTAATTAATTAGTATTTATGCATGATCTCGATCACAAGCATTTCATGTACACATGCACACAAAGAAAAAAAATTTAAATAGTAAAACATGTTTAGTGTAATTGAATTCCACCTATAATTTATGTCTTGAGAGAACCTTAAATCATATGAATAAAAATTGAATATTTATCATTCCAGTCTACAAACTTTTTGCACTAACTTGCACAAATATTTATAATTATTAAAGAACTGGAGCTATTATTCGAATATTTTTATGTTTTTTTACTATCCCTCAAACTTAGGGTACGGTGTTATATCCAATATTATCACTTGACCGAATGCGAAAATTATTTTCGTGCTACAACCTTTTCTGTCCCTGTCACGTGACATCCGTCAAATTAAATTAAATTAATAGTCGTTATTCCACCCCTGTTAAACACTTTTTTTTTAAAGTTTGATCGAAGATATCTCAACAACCTCATAATGAAATTCGATGAACTATTTTTATTAGAATTCTATTATTTAAATAAAAAAATTCATTGAATTTCATTAAGTAGTTGTCTATATATCTTTGATCAAAGCTAGGTATTTTTACTATGACTTACATTTTGATAGACGTTTAAAATTATTTTGAATTCAAATAAAAAAGTTTATCGAATTTCATTGGGTTGTGGTCTAGATATCTTTGTCAAAATCAGGCAAATTTTTATCGTGGCTTACTTTTTGATAGACGTTTAAATTTTTCTGAAACTTTATTCGAATATATCTCGACACTACTTAATAAATTCGATGAGCTTTTTTTTTATATAATTCTACTAAATAATGTAATTCAAATAAAAATTCATCGAATTCATTAGGTAGTTCGATTAAAATTTCAGAAAAAAATTTAAACGTCTATCAAAATGTAAGCCGCGATAAAAATTTACCTGATTTTGATCGAAGATATCTCGACAACTACCCAACAAAATTCGATAATATTTTTTATTCGAATTCTACAAAAAATAAAATTCAAATAAGAAGTGGTTGTTAAGATATCTTCGATCAAAATTTTGAAAAAAGTGATTTACTGGGGTATGGAAATATTAGCCGTCTTTAAGTTATTGTCACGTGACTGGTGTGTTATTATCTGATTGGCTGGGCAAGAATCATCATATTTTCGTACTTTTTTGTCTGTATATTGTTTGTGGACATTAGGTCAATTCCACAATAATATTTTTCGAGGAAGAGGTAAGCTTATTTCATTAATAATATAGCATTTAAATTTTAAAATTTTTGTTTATAGGCAACCTATAGTTTAGGCAAGACCAATTCGATTTAGTGGTTTACGTTACCCCCCTCTCCCGCCTTCCCCCTAACTATATACGCAGAAAATTTTGGAAAATTTTTATAATAATGCGGAGCATTTTGGAGAAAAAATTCATAATAAACTCCCTTCCCCCTTTTTTTTTGTGAGTAGGATGTAACATAAACCACTGAATTAAATTGGTCTCACCTTATGATGAGTTATAACTTAGTTACGTTCGGCTTGTTCCGATGCTTAAAGTTTCTACCGCAACATCTTGACTTAAGGAGTATTTGGCTAAAACAGCATATTGATATTTATTCAATAATTGTAATACACCCATTAAAAAAACAGCTAATTAATAGAAAAATATTAAAGCACTAATCGAATTCTACATATGAAACAAAACTATTGAAGTATTGTGAGGTCAGAAAAATATGATCTAAGAATTGCTGCGCCAACTCGCATTATCCCAGTTAGGACGATCTCTTACCCTAAAAGGAGTTGCCAGCGATATATTGAATATATCAAAGAAATTAAATATATCCCAGATAACTAATATAACAAAAATAATAGATAAAACCGATTTAATAGATATAGTAGTTTTATTCAATATACCCATATAATCAATTTAATAAAGATAATAGATATAAGAGATATAATGATTTTATTAAGTACTAGTAAAATTTTATTATAAATAAAGGCGTTATCGCCCCGAGAAAAATCATGTCTTATTTTGCTTCAGTAATAACTAAGTTCCAAGTTTATTAAAATACATTTGCTCATAACACTACATAAGATACTATTGCACTAAAATACACTCTTTGATCCCTAAAGTTACAAACTGACAAGTCGTTGCACACGTGACCTAATGTTGCTAACCCAAAGTAACCGAAGCCTAAATTACCCTCTAGCCAAATCTAACACACCTCTTTCATAAGGTTACTTACCATAGATTACGTGAGTTTTTGGATTGTAAAGCGACTGACTCGCCGTATTTCACCTGTAACAGTATCTTGAATTTTGATACATATAGTTATTATAATATTTCTACATTTATGTCTCTTCTAAATACACGCTTTGCTTTTTTAATCCCTCCCAAAAGCTTACTTAAAAAGTCTGATTATAATATATCCTTCTAAATACATATTTTCCGCGTCATTTTCATGTATATCAATCGTGTTTTTAAAATAACATGCATAAACTTTGCGATCGGTAAAATTGTTAAAATTTTATTAAATGTAAATAAATACTGTATTATATATTTAAATATGTATTTTTGATACTTATAAAATTCATAAAAAAAATAAAGCAAAAATCATAAAAAAAAATATTTTGTAAAAAAAAAAATTGGAATACTTTAAGAACAGTGATCGACAATCATTTGATAAACATATCATGACATCATTTGTTTACCAGAATTAAATAAACTGGCCTAAACTATATCCTAAATTAACTCTAAACTAACCCTAACCTAACTCTAACTTAGGCCGAATGATGGTTATGTGATATTGTGATGATCACTGGGTTAACTCTTCTTAAATTTTCCCAAAAAAATTCTTCAAAACAGCGTCTTGTGTTTGTGGTAGATCCCATCAAAAGAAATTCATTTAATCTTTACAAAAGTTGCTGGACCTGATAAACATGATCGAACAATACCTCGCCAAAAATGTAATTATTGTGAAGAAGACTTTGTAGAATCAAGGTTTATTGAAAACTAAATATAGAATTCTGGTTCTTCAGATAAATTCATTCCAAACCTTAGAGCTCTAACATTTATTACATAATATCCATTTACTATAAGGGCTACCCTCCCTATACATAAGATCTATATGATTGGCCAATTTAGAAATCATATAATTTCTTTGTGTAATATAAGATATTGATATAATATATGTTTAACCCCCACCCTCTAAAAAATTATATAATAAATATCACAGCCCTTATTCAATGGGTTTATATAATAGCAATATTGATTTTCAATACAAACAAATGTAAAACTAATAAAGAATAAAAAATTGCAAATTTCACATTTAAAAATAATAGCAATTGATAATTTTGATAAAAATTAAAGTGATCAAATATTTTTTTATTTTTTTTATGTAATATCTAATAAATACAAAAAAAATTTCTCAGCTGAAATTTAAAATTAATTATTCAGAAGCAGTATTTCAGTTTCAGCAAAATTTTATATCAGACTTTGATATTTTAAAAAAGTTTTAAAACAATAAAAAACTGTTTAAACCACTTTTTTACACCCCCTAAATACAGTCTCTATTCACAATACTCCATCTTTCTTATAACTTAATTAAATTTGTTAAAATAAAAATGATATACTAGAAGGTTTCAAAGTTAACAAATAAGTGGTGTATTTTAAAATTAAATAAGTGTTTGTAAAAATAAATAAATAAATAATGTAACAATAATGCAATATTGTTAACTATAAAATTATATATTTTTTATTATTGAAATTTATATTACTTACAAATTTTTAAAATTTACTTAAGTTGTTTCGAGAATTCTAAATTCACCTATAATATATATTTCATCATTGTTTTATTCATGAAAAGAAGGAATGCCATTAAATGTAGATAGGGTTCTTCTCTGAAAGTTACTGATGCATGTTAATCTTTTAAATATTGAAAATGTTTCCCTTGGAAGTTTTCAACACAAATATTAATCTTTTAAGAAGCATTTAACTTTTGCCCTAGTCAAGAGATAAAAAATACTTCAAAATGAATGACAGAACTTTTCTGAATAAGCATGAGTGATGGAGGCTTTCCTTCTTCTCTTGAGTAGTATTAGCAGAGTAAAAATGAAATATTCAAAGTTTTATCTCATTATTAACAGAAAAGTATTCATATCACATTTTGCATAATATCCAGTTGCAAATCCTCTCTTTCTCTTTTCCTGAGTATTTCTATTAATACCCATACTAACAGTTTTTTTATAGCATTCAAATACCTTATTAAAATCTTGTTTAACCCTATTATCATAACAAACTGAAATTACATTTAAACATATTATATTCAATTCAATATAATTTAATTTCTTTCATCTTTTAATATTAAGTTTAGTTTTTTTCTTTTCTTTTTTTCATCAAAGTTTTACACTATTCTTTGGAAGTAAATAAATTATGGAAATGGTTTTCATGCTTTAGTCTAATTTAACAACATTTAGTTAAGAAAAAAAAAGAGAGACTGTTAGCAAAGTATACAGTACAAAGAAAAAATAAAAAAGAATATACTAAACTAGCTTAACACAAAACTCTATTTTCATCTTCCAATTCTGCACTACTCTCGCTATTTTCTTCACTTGGCTATATGCATTGTATAATCAATCCAAGATAATTTAAATCTATTATCATCTAATATTCTTTTAACTGTTTGCATTGTATAATCAATCCAAAATAATTTAAATTTATCTTTTCTTAAGTTCAGAATAATATTATCTGGTGATTTATTAGTTTTCACAAGACTTTCACATTACTTCTCAATTCTATTAGTTTTGGTCTCTATATTTGCATAGTTTGTCTTTCTTAACTAACATTTGTATACTTCACCTTACAAACACTGTCCTTATATACACAAGACATATGGATTATACTCAACTAACTGAAGACTTATGTTTGATTTTATAGAAAGATAATCAAATAAAAGACAATCAAATAGAAAGACAATCAAATAGAAAGACAATCAAATATAAACAAAAATCTGATTAGTTAATTATGTTCCAAATCTTATCATATGATTATAAAAACTATATATATGTAATAATTACATATATTTTATACAAAAACTACAGTAGACTATATTATAACCATCTGATTTTATCTACATATATACTAGCACAGATAGTACACCAGTTTTTTGGTAAAATTCATTAGTTTCACCAACAACTCTAGTACATACATACATATATACAATAAATTCCCAAAATTCTGAGTCGAAATGCATCAGAATTTTGGTCAGATAGGTTAGAGTTGAATAAATTTTATCAAGATTAATTAGGTAGTGTCGATAAAAAATCTAAATACTCTAAAAAAATATTTTATTTTGCATTTTTAACATACTATTAATTAGTTTTTATAATAATAGTTAAAATGTAGAGTTTACTAATTTCTAAAAGATACCAGATACAGGCTAAATCAAGCTAATAATGAATAAATGATATAAAACTATCACTATTGCGATTTGGTTTAATCACAAAAATTAAATCATAATAATAAGGCAGCTGTGCAACTATACAATAACTTTATTATTTCACAGTATCTGACATGCAATAATCAAATAAGTACAGGTTGTGATATAAGACCTGCAAGGTTAATTTTAAAGGCTTAAACAATGATAATAAAATTAAAAATTTAATTTAGCTTTTTTCATAATCTCTATATTAGTATATTTTATTATAATATAACAGAGTTTTTTAAAAATTAAATATACTTGTCTATATTTTAATTATTATTACTGTATTAAAATATTTGTCTAGACATACTATGTATAAAAGCACAATACATTTATGTAGGATTTTTTGTTCCTCATCGAGGGTGATACTAGTAATGTGCTATGTACAGTACTATATATCAGTCATACAATTTGTTACACAGATCAGGAGAGTAAATTTTTTACTATGAAATTTGAGTGATCGATATTTATATAATTTTCTTAATTTACATAGTAAATTGCAATAGTAGGTCTTCTTCAAATATCATTTTCAGAAGTTTTCCAAAAGGAAATCAGTATTTGTATTACAAGATATAGCAGTTTATTTCTACAAATACTCTTCATTGTATATAAGCTTAGTGCAAAAAATAATAAAGCTGAAAAGTATCACATCTCCAAAGTTGGCATTTTGTTTTAATTTTATATATGTAGTGCTTGTTTTATTTAACTTTGAAACCCTTTTTAAAGCTTAATTTACCAAGCCTCTTGACAGTTATAAATTGTCAAAAAGGTTGTAAGACATTGCAGATGTTTAAAAACAACAAGTAGTTACAAGCTAAATTAGTATAGCCATTTGTAAGTATAGTTTAATAACTTCAAAACTTCTACTTTAAAATTTAGATAAAATAAAACTATTACTGACAAATTAATTTTTTAAATAAATAATTTTTTAAAATCTCAAGAGTCAAAACTAAGCTTATCATAAATAGAAATAGCTTTTTTAAATTTCAGGCAGGTTGAACTAGAATCTTCATCATTCTAGTATTGACGGAGAATGTTATAGTATAGTTGATTATATTAGAAGTATACAAATCATGATAGATTATTATATAATAGAAGTTCTTCATATTTAGATACACGTTAAACAAAAAAAAATATAAAATTATATTTTTCAAAATTAAAAAACTTTATATTTTAATAAAATAATTAAGAATCCCAATTTATATTAATTAATACTAGTAAATAATTTTTATTCTTAACTCATTCTAAATACAGAAATAAATAATTACAAGATTTATTTTCTTTTGAGCTGCTAAATCAACCAAAGTATAAGTTTTATATTTTACATCACGAATTCACAAATTTCTAACTACAATGAGATTAATCTATAAATTAAAAATATATCAATTAATCAATAATTCTTACACTACAAACTAAATTAAAGTACACTCAGATAACTTATATAAATAATTTTTATACTTATCCACTGAATCAACATGAAGTATTAATGAACTTGAATAGCTTAAACACTCTTTAATCAATTAAAATGAATATAATACTAAATATGAACATGGTGCTGAGAAAAGGGACAAAATTGACAAAAAAAATCTCTTACAAAAAATTAATTATCTTATGAACTATTGATCAAAATTACATAATTTTGGTACTATTTAATTTGTCTCACCAAGATGAATCAAATAGCACAAAATTATGTGATTCGATCAATAGCTCATAAGATAATTAATTTTTTGTAAAAGATTTTTTTTGTCAATTTTGTTCCTTTTCCCAGCACCAAGCCTATATGATCTAGCTACTACAAATACAACTATAGACCTGGGCAAATAGATTAACTTATTAATAAATATGTACAATAAAATATCAGAACTGCTTAAAAAATATCTTTTTGCAAGCAAGAATAATATAAAAAAGTTGAATTAATAGGTGATCTACTTACTAGAAAATAGTTTTTCTTGATTTTCTCCAATACATTTATAATGCACTGACTCTTCACACATGTATTTTGGCAAAAGCTCTTGCTTTGGCACACCTAATCAACCACTTTTTATATTAAAGTTCACGAACCTGAGCAGAAGTAGCTAAAATAATTGCCCACATTTAAAGATGCAAAGTTTTACAAAGAAAAGTTTATTTTATATATTGTTTATACCATTGGATTCATTAAAACTTCAGCAACAACTTTGTTTTAAGGAACATTGTATATTTTGACTAAGGTTTTGGGCAATAAAATCAAAAATGTAAATTCTTTGATTTGTGTAATTTATGAAAATCATATGATAAAATTTTGGATGTGACAAATCGTGTGACTGATATATAGTACGGTACGTACTGATATACTATACACTAAAATTTTTACTGATTACTTGTTCCAGCCAATCAGATGCCAGAAAAAGAACTATATGTACAGTATGTATAGTATGTACAGTATGTACTGTATGTACTGTATATACTATATGCTAAAATATTTTAGGTATCATATAAATGGTATATCACTAGCTATTAGCACTAGAATACATCATAATTATGCGCAAATTTATGTATTGATTCTTTTCTCTGCTTAGTTCTTCTGTTTCTGGTTTTATGCGATGACATCGCGCAGCTATCTAGTAGTTAATAACTTATGATTAATTACATTATAACACAAGTATGGTATCAATTTTTAATCTATTATTTGTAATATTATATTTAATATAATAAATCTAGGGCGGTTATTTATACTACTGATTTATTTAATTTATATATTAAAATTATATATTAATTGCATTATATATATAAGTGTGAGATTGATTTCATGATATTATATTTAAAATTAATAAATTCAGAGTGGCTAATTTATTAACTTATATATCAAATTATATATTGTAAATTCATGTTGATAAATTTAGAGTGATCGCTAATTTAGTAAATTCATTCATTTACATTATTAATTACATTCTGTGCATTAGCTCAGCATTAATTCTCGAAACATTATATATAAATTGTGAGTGATTATTAGCTTAACTGCTAAAATATGCATAATGTGTACTGTCTTTTTCCTATATAGTCACCTTCTATATTATCACATCATAGTAAACCCCTTTTTATAATCATGCTAAGGCCTGCAACACTTTACTGATAAACTTATAAAAAAATACTTCTTTATAAGCACATTATAGTAAAAACCTTTATATAATCACACAATTTACATGATACGGACTGTGTGATTATAGAGGAGGATGAATGTAGCACCAATTTCAGTAATTTTTAAGCATATTGCTACATTGTGCAAATTGTATTATATGAATATTTCAAAAGAATGATATAAAGCTCTAGATAACATCACGAATGAAATATAACAACATGAATAAAATATAACCTCATATACTGTATGAATATTTCAACAAGAACAGTTTAGTAACATTATGAATGAGTACAAGTTCCAGATACCATCATAAATGAAATATAATATCATGAATAACACAAAGTTCCAGAAGAATTATAGAATTTATTAAGCTTCAATAAAAAAAAAACTCATACAATAAATATATAAAAAAATAACATGCATAAGGCAAATGAAAAAAAAATAACATGTGTGAGGCAAACGAAACTTTGTAAAAACCGAAGAAGTACCATGGTGAAAGACTATAAATTCTACCTAGCAAACTAAAAGTAAAACCCATAAGTTCATACTATGCGATATGAAATCACCAAATCACACTACTTTAGTAACAACAATACGCAATGATGCAAGACACCTAAAACAATGCATATAGACTATTACTATACACATATATGAAACTATTCAAAAAGCAATAGCAATATTCAAAAACATAAAATAACCGAATTAAACTACTTCAGTAATGACGATGCAAGACCCCTAGAACAACGCATATAGACTATTATTAATACACATACATGAAACTATTCAAAAAGCAATAACCAAAAACTATGAAATCACCGAATCACACTACTCTAGTAACAATGACATGCAACAATGCAAAATACCTAGTATTAATACACATATATAAAACACCAGCAACATAATACTGTAACATTATAAGTGGTAATACTAATGATGGTCAAAAGCACACATTAGTGATGGTTCCAGTAACAGCTCCAAAAGTGACGACTCCAACAATGGCTCTGCAGTGATGACAACACTAGTACAACTAAAAAAATTTTTTTGATTATTAAATAACACAAAAATCTGATATTTGTTTATATTTTCTGGCCAATCAAAATCAGTATGTGATAATCTCGAGAGTAATCATCATAGTGATCATTTGTGATTATCACTGGGTTCCGTGTTCTTGAAACTTCTCGAGTTGATAACTGATCGTGGTCGACTGATACATCAGGAAGTTTGAAAAGTGTTTAAAAATTGTTAACTAATACTGATTGTTATTTAACACTTCAGACTGTAGGAAAACGAACCCAATACAGACTAACACCATTAAAAAATAGGTCAAAAGCATATTAAATAACATATTTAATTGTATAATGATATTTAAAAACATGTTAAACAATATATTAATTATTTAAAAACATGTTAAACAATATATATTATTTATTCAAAACGCATATAATAATATATTAAGTAATGCATAGCAAATGTATAATATGCTAATTAATTGCAATATTCTTTAGCACTAATTTATTACAAATACATTTTATTAATTGCAATAAAAAAATATTATTCTTCATAATCGCTACCATTATTATAATTTTCACTATCACTTATATTTGACTCAGATAAATCATCATAATTATCTTGAATCATGTTTAAAGATTCGGCTTCTGATGCAATAGAGCTTATATGACCATTTTGAACAACAGTATCCTAAATATATATATATATATATATAAGTGCAAATAAAAATTGTTAAATTAATAAAATTAATAACAACTAATATACATACATTTTTATTATCATTTTCTTTATTAGTTAAAAGCTTCTGAATCCACACATCGACAGTATCTGAATCAATCTTTGGTGAAAGGTACTCCTCATCAAAAATAACTTCAAGAACCGCTTGCATCTAAACGGCATTAAGCTTCAGTTCGTTTATCCTCAGAGACAAAGACATATTTTATAATTAAAGAAAGAAATATGTCAGAATTTGGATTAGATGGATCACTAGGGTTATACAAATCATCGTAAGCTTTCTTGGAATCCTTTTTCCAATTTTTCATTTGTGCTTTCGTATCATTTTCACTAAACGGTTTAATTATACTAATTCCAAAGGTACTCCATAACCCTTCTTTGATATGTCTAATGTAGTATCCTTTTTTTAACCTATTTGCAGCAAGCATCTGTGTACATTAAATAAAATTAATATGTATTTATGATTAATGTTAATATTTATATAAGGCTTCCAAGAGAAAATAGGACTCCAGAATCAATTATATTTTGTACTAGATATAATCAATTAGATTATGCCTAGTACAAAATATAATTGATTCTGAAATCGCACTTTTACTTGGCAATATTTATATATAAAGAAAATTGGACGAAGATAGCTACTTCTGAATATAATCTTTCATTCCACAACTTATCATACATAATGCCCTTATCCTTTAATTGTTGCAGTTGTTCTGCACATTCATTATCACTTTTCAACATATCACGAAGTCGTTCATTCATTTGTTCATCGCTAATTTGCGTATGGTTATGCAATAACTCATGTGCTAGTTGTTTGACTGCACCCTAATACAGTATAATAACATATATAGTAATATATATAATGATATTAATAGACAACATTATTAATATAAATAAAATATATCCATACCTGAAGAAAATTATCTGTAGTTTTGCTTAAAAGCTTTTTTTCTTTACTCTTACTTCTATATTTATCAAATTCATTAGTATTGTCGAATTTTTTTAAGATTTCATCAAGTTGCGCTCGTTGTTCTCTAATTAAGTATTCGAGCTTTGCATGGTTTCTATTGAGCTGATCAAGCTTTGAAGAATTGGTTTGTGCGATACTTAGAACCTTGGTTAAAGTACATGGATCAGAGGTGGCTTGAGCTATTAAATATATATATATATATATATATATAAGATAATAGATTAAAAAATATGATATAAAAAAAAACTCTTTCCGTCTATCATCCTTACACAAATTTTCCCAGCTTAATTATTTTAAAAATATCTTATAACTTTATTTTCTACTAAGTTAACCTTAGTTTTGCTACTAAATAAACTTATTCTTAACCAAAAAATACATATAATATTTA
>CAJVPY010003502.1:0-13991 GCA_910591965.1 Dentiscutata erythropus
GCAACCTAAACTTTTTTTCTTATATTATAAAAACTAATTTTGCAAAAAAGTAATCCTTATTTTCAAATATAATTGTGTAAAGTTTTATTTAAATATTTTGGCATTTTAAAAAAGTAAATCAGAGCTAAAAAAGTGCAAAAACACAGGCAAATTTGCCTGCGTTAGTCTACATATTAAGAGATTATATTTTTCTAATATCTATTATATCTAATTTTTTTATAATTAGTAAAACATATTACTTCAACTATGTATATGATCAATCTTGTTATATGTAGATCAGTATGTATATTAAAAAATATATATCGATATAATCTATTTGAAATAAATATATAGCAGTATAGTATATAGAATTTTGAAATTGAATATTATTTTATATTTTATTAATAAATTAATAAATAATATATATACTTTAATTTAGGGGTGTTGCGATGTAGTAAAGTGGTGAAGTTGTTGCATCCTCAAGTTTATTGGCTATAGTACTAAGTTTAGCAATGTTTCGAATAATTTACTTGTATCATGGTAATAGCTTATTCTAAATTGGGCTAGGTTTTATACCTGTAAACTAGGGCACACCAATACCCCAAGTTGGCGCTAGAAGACATAGAAGCATTTGTGTTATTGCACAAAGAAATGCAAACCGGTATAGATGGTGCAAATCTATGACAAGCCTTTCAGAATCGATATATATTAAAGATTTACACATAGTAGCCTGAGAGAACCGAAACTAACTTGGCAAATCCTGATTAAGAAAGTAGCAGACTGTTCTAACCAGGTATTACTTGATACTACAGAACAGATCTGACTGAACCCCAAAAAATTGAAGAAGTTGTGTAATAAAGATTTTATAAGCAAGAGGGATCTACTAACCAGGCCACCAGGTCATTTGGAGAAAAAGATCACATGTTATGAAATTGTAGACCAAGGATTAGGAGACTTTCAGACTTGAGCCTGAGAAACTCGGGTCTGGGCAGACTAATCCTTCCGGGCCATCTGGATTAGAAGTATGATGATACCAAAAGGAGTAAGGTATAGAAAGTGATAGAATATAGTACAGGGTTTGTGAATCTTAAAAAAGTAGGAGTAGGTAATAGTAAGAGTTTAATGGTTATGCCCTGACTCCAAATATATAAATTAAGGCATAGTGTAAGTTACTGAAGTCTAGGTGAATACATATACCACTCTGGCAGGTTTGCCTTGAGAATAAATCAGGACATACAGTTCTGTTCTAAGTCTGGCTATTAATCTAGTAGTGTCACATAGACCCATGTGCCCTAGTAAGTGCATGGTGAGGTTATATCTAGGTCTTAAGTTTTTACAGTGAAAATAAAAATATAATCAGAGAGTTTAAATAGGTACCCCCTAGTTGGGGTGCAGGTATGGCAGATAGTGTAGAACCTTTGGGCAGACTATTTAAATTAGGCACTCAAAAGGTGCATGTGTGGCTATATATACTCTCATTGTATACCGAAATAAAACTTAATAATAATAAATCACTATTGACAAAAAGGTCATCTTAATACCAAAAAAAAATAAAAATATACACTTTAATTTATCGATACACTTATACCGTATAGTTTCAAAAATAAATACCCTCTTAGAGCAATTTTTATAGCCAAAATACTTATGATTTAATAATCGGATTTACGTAATTTTGGTACCATTCGAATCAGCTTGCCAAAATGATTTGAATAATACCAAAATTACGTAGATCCAATTATTAGATCATGAGAATTTTGGCTATAAAAATTATTTCGAGAGGGTGCTTATTTTTGGAACTATGAGGGCATCCATAAATAACGTTATATACCCCTATATAGTAGCTCTTGACCCCCTCTAGACTATATAAAAATTTTTTAAAAATCTATATGTTTATATATATAATTTTACAAAATCTTGAATATATTATAACCCAGTGATCCAATCAGGATAATTTTGGTACTATTCGATTCGTCTCTGTGAGATGAATCCAATGGTATTAAAATAATTTCATTTGGACCACTGGATAACGTTTTATTAACGAAATACTATTAATTTTATAGTAATTTTATAAGAAAACATAATAATCAATAGTATTTCGTTAATAAAAAATAATCCAGTGATCCAAATCAAATGATTTTGGTATCATTCGACTCCTCTCCTCGAGACGATTCGAATGGTACCAAAATCATTCGATTTTGGATCACTGAATCAAATTTTAGACAAATTTTTATAAAAAAATTGTGTTATATTTTGGGGAATTTCACCCTAAATATTGAAAAATTGTTATATTTTGGGAGACCCTCTCCCCCACCTCAAGCATAACGTTATTTATGGATGCCCTCTTAAAATACAATATATTTAAAATTTTTAATGATAAATTCTGTCTATCGTCTTCTAAAAGATTATTGTAAACAGAAAAGTCTCTCTCAACTGCACAAGACAAAATAATTTTTGTAGTGACTAATATTGAAATTTGAAATTTTAGGTGCATTTTTTTTAGGTTAGATTAGAATTCATATTATTAATAAAAGTATATATAGACTTTAGTAGGTTTAGTAAACCTAAAAAAAAAAGCTATCGAAAAATTAACTATTTTTTTTTATTGGTTGGATTATATATATAAAGACCTATTTTTATTGGTCAGATCATGTATAACCCAAAAAATCAGAAAAAACTTGCATTAAGGGTACAAATTTTTTGTATAATGTATATCAAAATCGATCATCACATGTGATTCTAAAAATTTCTATAAAATCGAATAATGCAAAAATTTCAAGTTCTTAAAACTTAAGTGGTTACGTGAAATACAGAAATATATTTAAAGTTATCTTTATTTTAATAAACTATTTTATTTTGAAGTTTTTTTTAATCTAAGAAATCAATTAAAAAATATCTTTTTATTTTTAGACGATTCTTATAATAACTATCTTGAGTGAATTAGTTTCAATTACAATTCTTTCCAACAATCACTTGTACCAATAAATCCAAACACATTTTTTTGTAAAAAAACACAATAGCATTTAGTAAAACACAGAGGGCTAAACCTAGAAGCTATAAGTTGGCAGTTATTATTTAGAGGTAGTTCTCATATGCTATTTGCTAACTTCTTCAAAGTTTATCACTTATTACTTGCACGGCACTTGTCGTTTAGAAGTAGTTTTCATATGTTACTTGTCGACAAGCCTAGAGTTTATTACTCACCGAAAAGAATAATATAGGTGCCCCATCCCTTTCCTAGAAGAAGGTTTAGAAATTGTTGAGTCTTTACATGAATGTAACCACTTTCATTGGGTGCAAGTAATCTCTCTCTAGGTGTTTTTCGTTCGGCCGGTCTTCTCCAAAATTTTTAACAAAAAGTGGGCAATTTGGTTTACCCTCTCCAAAAAATCGGCATTGTTTACATTCTAAATCCGGAACACAAGTAGATTACAACCACGTGTTTGATGAATATGGTGCTACTAAATTGAACAGGTCCTAGTTTCTAATGGTAGCAGTAGGTGGCTTAAAATACAGGTCTACAGACAGTAGCAACACCTGGCTCAAGATACGGATTAGGTCAGAACCAAATTTTTCAGAGTCGGTCATATAGTTAAAAAAGAACAATAACATTAAGACGAAGCTTTATAGTAGAGATATACAAATGTTGTATTTGTTATATAATTTTTATACTTGTCTAGAACAGGTTATAATAGTGCATTTTTCTTTTTTCTTTTTTTGTTTCATTTTTGTGCTATTTCTTGATAGAAGTAGCTACTATTTCTCACAGGAAATAGCTTTTCTTGTTCAGCCTGTCTGGGCTTATCTCTTTGTTTTTTCTTTTTTTATATTTTCTTTTTCCCCTATTTTTATTTCTTAATATTTTTCCTTTCTTGTTTTGTTTGTTTTTGTACATAAACTCCTTTTCTTCTTGATATACATTCTAGTATTGAGAATATGGAACATTATTTTCTTTTGTTTTCGGTGAAGAAAGTAAAAATGAAGGGATAAGCTCTTGGTGAGCTGACAAGGTCTTCTAACTTACATGTAGATTGGTGTGACAAGTCGCTTTTGGGCACACTAGATACAGCTAGGAGATGTCGGGCTTGCAATTTTTTTACTGATATTATTTATTTCATTTAAGTTTGTTTAATAAAGTATTGTATTTAAGCTCCGGCAAAACTGTCAAAGAGCTAAAAATAAAAATAAAAATAACTATCTTGAGAGAAAATTTTAGACCTTATTTTACAAAGCGACTGTGATCTTAATTAGCCCTTAAAGATCGATACAGTGAAACCTCTCTAAGCACATTCTCTATATATATACACACACTCTAACACATACACAGATTCTGGCCCAAATGTATACATAACTAAAAATTGTACCCAGATAGATATTTTTATTATAGCTATAATAAATTACTTGGGTAAAGATTTTTTTGACAGGTACAATCTCTATACATGACCTTCATAAATGCATTTTTTCTTATTGTTCTTCAAGTACATGTTGTTAAATTCTAGTTTCGGGTGTGTGCACTTAGAGAGGTTTCACTATGCTAGACTAATTGCCAATTCAGACATTCAAATAATTATAGTCACAAAATTAGAACGAATTAGTCATTTGTTGAATACCTACTGAATAAAAAATCATATGTGAGAAAATAATAAATATTCTCTTAAAACCTTATTAAAAGTTATATATTTCCAAGTAACACTTCTAATTTTGAAAGTTGTAACATCCTGAAATTTATTATTCTCTTCCATGCCAATTCTGTAATAATAATGAAGAATGGGTTAAAAATTTCATTAGTTATTTAGTTCAACAAATTTTTGGTAATACTATCAATTTCATGATAATAAAAAAAGCCAAAAAAAAAAATTCATAATGAGACATGCAAAAACAAAAATCTTGATGCTGTGAATAAACTTGTGCTACTAGTACTAATCGAATATAAAGATACGAAACCATAATAATGAAATTTAATTAGAGTATTATCAATGATAGCACATTACAAAACAGAGAAAAAATAAAAGTAATAAAATACCATTACATTGTGAATCTTCTGTCTGATTAACTTAGATCGGGAAGAGAAAGGGCAAAGCATTTAGCAAAGCACTTTGAAAAACACTACTGTAATGTCTTGACTAGTGAAAAAAAGACAGAAGTACTTGTAAAATATGTTTCTGATCTTTTGAGGATTGGTCTAATTAACATAGCTAAGAAGATAAAGCATTAGAAAGGATTTAGTAAGAATACCATACTGATCTAATAATTCTCAGTCAGATCTCTCTAAGTGCATGCTCTCGTTTAATAATGTGCATATAAAGAATAATAAGAAAAGTGCATTTATAGAGTTAAGTATATATTTGGGCTAGCACTTGAGCGTGCATTTAAAGAGGATATGCACTTAGAAAGGTCTGAAATATATACGTATATGACTTTATCATCCAACCAATTACATTTGGTATTCTTGTGATTTTAGAACAAATTTTTATTTGTATAACCTAGGCAAATTTTGTTCAACCTAGTGTCTTGGGTTAATTAGTGACTTTTGTCAATAAATAACCTAACTCAGGTAGGGAAGCACTAATAGATATTAATGTGTTTCAATTATTCACTTAAAGAAAGTACTAAGTTTGCTTTATTATTTATGGATTTTATTATTTAAATTGACTAACTTTCTTTATTATTGTTATTACTTCAATACTTATACCCCTAATTAACTCTAGCCATTATATCATATATTGGTCATACGACTATTGTCTCTTAAATTGTTTACATATTCTAATCGATTGTTAAAGCATAACTTACTAATAAACTATCTTGTAACACATGACAATGTGTAATTGATCTTACTTTTGATAAATTAATTGCAATCTTACTTCGGTACTCCAAATGCATTACCAACTGTTTATGATTCCGATTAATCATCATATGAACCATGTGAGTTATATTAGTTCGTTTTGACCCAAAGATATTTATACTTATTTTCGCTTATATATTTACATATTACATTCATATATTATTATACTTTATTATTATTTATTTATTCATCGACACATCCTTACTATCTAAAGCTCTAAATTGATGCTCCTTACTAAATATATCGCATAATTGTCTTCACCGTGATACTAGGAAAAATTAACGATATATGTAAGTATGTTTTTTTAAATAAAACAGGAGTTCTAATATTATAATTAGAATTAGAAGGGTTTAATGTATCTATTTCAAAACTTTTATAAAAATCGATTATATTTTTAAAAACTTTTATATATAACATATGTTCGATTTTTGTGTAATATTTTTTTGGTTGATCTACTTATATAAGAAATTATCTACATTCACCCTACCCTTAAATGCAAAAATTTGGAAAAATTTGAAAAAATTTATTTCCAAAATTTTACGGGTCCCTGATACATATATTACGTGTAATTGTAGATTTTTTAATGGATATTTACATCAGCAAATTTATAAGACCGTAATATTTTGTAATAATTTACGAAATGTAATATAGCTATAATATTATGTAAGAAATTTTGAAATATTGCGAAATATCAAATTACAAAATATTACATTAAGATATTTCGAAATATTTCAAAATTTCTTACGTAATATTACGGCTTTTTATATTAAGTAAATTTCAAAATAATTCGCACAAACTTTAATAGTATATATTAAATTGCAAAAATATTTAATGCCAAAATACATAATATATGTAGTATATAGTATCGATATCATTAATAATAGTCAATCTGATCCTCTTTATAAGTATGATACGTAAGTTAAGTCTAATTATTAAACGTGCGCGCTACTATTTTTTTTATGCCATTATAGTGGTTACATAGATCAACACCCTGATTATGAGGTAATATGATAATCGAATTTATTTAGACAAGATCTATATCAACTTCAAAACTTTCATCTCTATTTTTTTTTTTGGTTGAACTTGTTTGTTGAATAGCTGCTTTTTTTCGTGGGATTCGTCATTGGAGTCGTGTATTTCAGTATAATTTCTTCATTGTTGGTGTCATACTTCTTTATTGCCAATGTTAATGGCTCCTTCACGTTTTCAGGAAAGGATTCTTTTTTTTTTTTTTGTATAAACTTGTTTTGTTAATTTCAGCTTGCTACTTTTTTTTCTTCATGGGAATCGTTATTGGAGTTGTCCATTTCAGTGTACTTTCTCGTCGTTGGTGTTGTGTTTCTTTATTGCTGATATAGTTTGACTCCTTCACATTTTCAGGAAAGTATTCTTTTTTTTTTTTTTTGTTGAACTTGTTTTGTTGATTTCAGTTTGCTGCTTTTTTTTCTTTGTGGAAATCGTTGTTGGAGTCGTCCATTTCGATGTACTCTCTTGTCATTAGTGTTGTGTTTCCTTATTGCTGATGTAGTTCGGCTCCTTTATGTTTTCAGGAAAGTATTCTTTTTTTTTTTTTGTTGAACTTGTTTTGTTGATTTCAGTTTGCTACTTCTTTTTCTTTGTGAGAATCTTCGTTGGAGTCGTCCATTTCGGTGTACTTTCTTGTCGTTGGTGTTGTGTTTCCTTATTGCTGATGTAGTTCGGCTCTTTCATGTTTTCAGGAAAGTATTTTTTTTTTTTTTTGTTGAACTTGTTTTGTTGATTTCAGTTTGCTACTTCTTTTTCTTCGTGGGAATCATCATTAGAGTTATCCATTTCGGTGTACTTTCTCGTCATTGGTGTTGTGTTTCCTTATTGCTGATGTAGTTCAGCTCCTTCATGCTTTCAAGAAAGTATTCTTTTTTTTTTGTTAAACTTGTTTTGTTGATTTTAGTTTGCTGCTTCTTTTTCTTTATATGGTGCGCCAAGTCACTTCTTATCAAAAATCATGTTTATTTTAAAAATCTATAAAATCTTAAAGTTTAAATATTTTTTAAAAATGTAACTGATAAAAACTATTGTTTTCTATTAGTACTATCCAAATTATCGATTAGAATTTTTTAAAAAGTTTACGATTTAAAGTTTTAAATGTTTAAAGCTATTATGCTTTCAAAATTTTGGCATTTAATATAAAAAATTTTAAAATTTTTTTTTTTTATCCAATCATAATTAGTATATAACGCATTCTGATTGGCTAAATAGTATTTATATATACCCTAAATTTGGCGCATTTGATGTGAAGTGACTTGGTGCACCATAGAAATTGTCATTGGAGTTCCATTTCGGTATACTTTCTTGTCGTTGGTGTTGTGTTTTCTTATTGCTAATATAGTTCGGCTTCTTCACATTTCAGAAAAGTATTCTTTTTTTTTTTTGTTGAACTTGTTTTGTTGATTTTAGTTTGCTGCTTCTTTTTCTTTGTGGGAATTGTCGTTGGAGTTATTCATTTCGGTGTACTTTCTCGTCATTGGTGTTGTGTTTCCTTATTGCTGATATAGTTTGGCTCCTTCATGCTTTCAGGAAAGTATTCTTTTTTTTTTTTTTGTTGAACTTGTTTTGTTGATTTCAGTTTGCTGCTTCTTTTTCTTTGTAGAAATCGGCGTTGAAGTTATCCATTTCGGTGTACTTTCTCGTCGTTGGTGTTGTATTTCCTTATTGCTGATGTAGTTCAGCTTCTTCACGTTTCAGGAAAGTATTTTTTTTTTTTTTTGTTGAACTTGTTTTGTTGATTTCAGTTTGCTGCTTTCTTTTTTTTCATAGGAATCGTTGTTAAAGTTATCTATTTCGGTGTATTTTTTCATCATTGGTGTTGTGTTTTCTTATTGCTGATGTAGTTTGGCTCCTTCACATTTTTAGCAAAGTATTCTTTTTTTTTTTGTTGAACTTGTTTTGTTGATTTCAGTTTGCTGCTTCTTTTTTTTCGTGGGAATCATCATTGGAGTCGTCCATTTTGGTGTACTTTCTCGTCGTTGGTGTTGTGTTTCCTTATTGCTAATGTAGTTCGGCTTCTTCATGCTTTCAGAAAAGTATTCTTTTTTTTTTGTTGAACTTGTTTTGTTGATTTCAGTTTGCTGCTTCTTTTTCTTCGTGAGAATTATTGTTGGAGTCGTTTATTTCGGTGTATTTTCTCATTATTGGTGTTGTGTTTTCTTATTGCTGATGTAGTTCAGCTTTTTCATATTTTAGGAAAGTATTCTTTTTTTTTTTTGTTGAACTTGTTTTGTTGATTTCAGTTTGCTGCTTCTTTTTCTTTGTGGGAATCGTCGTTGGAGTCGTCCATTTTGGTGTACTTTCTTGTCATTGGTGTTGTGTTTCCTTATTGCTAATGTAGTTTGGCTCCTTTATATTTTCAGCAAAGTATTTTTTTTTTTTTTTGTTGAACTTGTTTTGTTAATTTTAGTTTGCTGCTTCTTTTTCTTCATGGGAATCGTTGTTGGAGTCATCTATTTTGGTATACTTTCTCATCGTTGGTGTGTGTTTCTTTATTGCTGATGTAGTTCGGCTCCTTCACATTTTCAGCAAAGTATTCTTTTTTTTTTTTTTTGTTAAACTTGTTTTGTTGATTTCAGTTTGCTACTTCTTTTTCTTCGTGGGAATCATCGTTGGAGTCGTCTATTTCGGTGTACTTTCTCGTCATTGGTGTTGTGTTTTCTTATTGCTTATGTAGTTTGGCTCCTTTGTTTTCAGGAAAGTATTCTTTTTTTTGTATAAACTTGTTTTGTTGATTTCAGTTTGCTGCTGCTTTTTCTTCGCGGGATTCGTTGTTGGAGTCATCCATTTCGGTGTACTTTCTTTGTTGGTAGTGTTGTGTTTCCTTAGTGCTGATATAGTTCGGCTCCTTCACGTTTTCAGGAAAGTATTCTTTTTTTTTTTTGTTGAACTTGTTTTGTTGATTTCAGTTTGCTGCTGCTTTTTCTTTGCGGGATTCGTCGTTGGAGTTGTCTATTTTGGTGTATTTTCTTCATCGTTGGTGTTGTGTTTCTCTATACCGATCGTTAATAGTTGTCAAAAAAGTATGTTGTTAATTATTTTTTTTAAATTTGAACTTGTTTTTGTTGAACACTAATATTTTAGCTTGCAGATACTTTTTCTTCACGGGATTTGTTGGAGTCATCCATTTCAGTGAACTTTCTTTGTCATGTTTTCTTATTGTCAATGTAGTTCTTTCATTAACTACTCCATTATGTTAGGGTTAGATATTTAGAGTATTGATTTGCCAGCTTAGCTAGTTTTAGAGTTTTAAAGTGACAAAATCGTTAAGATGTAATATTATTTTTTTATAATAAAAAAAATTTGTGTATTAACACGTTATTATTGATGATAATCACCCAATAATAGTTATATTATTATTAATTAATTAATAAACAATCAGATACCTGATTGCTTTTGGATTGTTTGCTTAATTACAATGATTTTTTATTTCCGATGTTTGCCTTGAAATGACACGATTCGAGCCATTAATCGGTAAAACGTCAGGATTTAAAATCAGAAAACTATCAGAGAATCATTATAGCTCTATCAATTGTTCTGATAGAGTATTATTTGACCAGTGTATTCTGCAATAAATTGCGTAATATTTCGTAATATATTGCGTAATATTTCGTAATAAATTGCGTAATATTTCATAATAAATTGTGTAATATTCCGTAATAAATTGCGTAATATTACGCAATAAATTGTGTAATATTTTGTCCAGACTATAATTCTTGCGCAATATTACGGGCCGTAATGTCTTGCGTAAAATTATATTTATATAATTTGCTGATATATGTTCTAGCATGGTTATATATCCTGATATAGTAATTTTTCGCTATTATGTCTAAAATAACTATGATATAATCACATGTGTTGGCAATCTGTTAAAGTGCATACAGTCCAAGATATACTTATTATTATAATTGTTCTCCCTTCCTCGTATATTTTTATTCACCTGCTAATAACTGAAAACTTATAATCTTTTTTTTTTTATTAGACCAGACCAATTTGATTCTCTGTTTAACATAACTCTCTCTCTATTTTTTAAAATTTTGTATATAAAAAAAACACAATTTTGACCAATCAAATTGCAGTATTAACTTTTTATATTTTTACATTTTTTACAGCCAATAGAATTGCTGTATTTTTTTATTTTTGTTTTTTTTTAATGCCCTCTCTCCCACTTTCATAAGCAACCTTTATATTATGTTAAACAGAAAATTAAATTGGAGTGGCCTTAGTAATGCATACTGAAGATTGGCCAGGCTTGTCAAGACCCAGTTTATGAGCTATCTGATAGTTTTTATCAGACAATAGGCTGGCTTTCCCTGCAGAACGCCCAACCCAGTTACCTCACTGATGTTGGCTATAATATCATCATACATCAAGGCATAGTATAGATATCGTATAATCTAGGCCTTAGCCGCCCTTTTGCTAGGATACATGTTCTACCCATATATTCACCCAGACTTTAGTAACTTTATGCCATAGCTTGACCCATGTACTTGGGGTTAGGGCTAGCCATTGAACCCTTGCAACTAACTAGTACTTGCCATAACCCAGTAATACCGATCTAGTATATATATTATATATATCCCAGGTTTCTCCCCCTCGGTGTTACAGTTCCCAGATCTGTATTCAAGCCACAGCCTTTCTAATTAATCACCTATTATCTACTTCTTGCCCTTATTAGGTTCACAACAACCCTGATACCCGCAATTGGACCGTCTTCTTACCCAGATTCTTTATTGGTCTCTCTCTTACTTCTAGCTAGCAACCCAAAAGGGTCGGTTTGCCCAGGCTTTAAGTGCCTGAAGGATGCTCTCTGCTTGGTACATACTTTTGAAGCATATATCCTTTTTCTCTAATGCGACAGAACCCGTAGTTCGGCTAGTGTGTTCTCCGCCATTAGGACCTGGTCATTTGGTTCTCCAATCTCGGACCTCAGTTCGAATTCAGCCTTCTTGTAATACTATCGATGATCATTACTACTCCTAACTCGGGACTTTCCAAATGGATTTTCGGTTATGCCAGTTCCTCAGATTTATTGTGTTATTGCTCCCGTTACTAGATGGTGTAATCAAAGTTACAGATTATATTCAACCAATAAGTATAGCCATTAACCAAACACAAGCCTAATTTTCGAAAATTGTTGTCTGTAGGATTTGAACTCTAGATCTGCCACTTGGAGAGAGTGATTACTAGACCACTACACTAAGTTGCCACATCTCTAAAAACTTATAATCAAAATTATTTAAATAATTTATTTATTAATTATCAACTGATTAAATTAAAAAATTTCTTTTTGCACACAATGAAATAATTTCTTTAAAATAAAAGATAACCAAAACATAAACAATTATAATAGTGAAACACTAGAGCAGATTGTTTTAAATATTGGTGGCATTAGGGTAAAGAATTTATCTATTAGCTATATAAAAATTATCTTTCTATTAATTAAGTATATAATATGAATTTGTATATAGTATGAAACATATTGTTTCACTTTGATATTATATCCCAATACACTTCTTGAAACAATGTTTGCTGAGCAGAATAAAGCTTTATAAGACACTTTAAGAACAGTTAACTCAGTAATCGACAATCATTTAATAAACTGCTTATTGACTGAAAGTCAACTAATAAAAAAATAAGGCCAGGCATGATCACACAAATCAACCTACCACGCACCCAAGGTACCGGCCTTCCCAGGGCATACAGAATCAGATTTGCTAAACGCATAGTATCAAGAGTTACACGCATAAGAAACACGCAGATCACGCATAACAAATCAAACCAATCATACAAACATCGAGTATCACCAACGATCAGCAGGCCCAGGACGCATGAAACCATGCAGGCAACTAGCCATATAACCCCTTTTTATATAAATAAACAATCCTACAGCAGGAAAAACAGCATCTCTCACCTAAAAAATTTTTTAGCTCCACCCAGCCTACTTCCAACAGTCTTAGGACAACCATCTGATTTTGCCATTTTATAGCCGGCCTGCTTCGGCAAGTGAGAAACCACCGGCTAATAATCATGTTGATATTGCTCAACTATATTTCTACCTGGCCTGTTACAGTGACTCTTAGTGCAATAACTCTTTTGGGAAAATCACTGTTTTAGTATCTATTGTTATAGAACGCCTAAGAACATATTAAAGATTATGTTCTCAAAAGACCCAGAAGACCATGATGATCAAAACAAGCTATAATACATGATAAACAGACTAACAGATAACCGGCAATTGATAAACAAAGATAAACCAAGAAGTGACAAACAATAAGCTGGAATGGATTTACAATACTTGTAAATCTATACTTATAATATTTCTTTATAATATTTCTTTATGTTTCTTAATGTTTCTTAATGTTTCTTATTATTTCTTATTGTTTTATTATGTTTTTTAATGTTTTTTTATGTTTTTTAATGTTTTGTTATGTTTCTTAATACTTCTTATTGTTTCTTATATTTTATATTCTTTTAGTATATGTTGTAAAAGCTATATAAACCCTAGCTTTTACCCTTTCTTTAACTTCAAGATTTGTTCCTTGCAATGTTCTAAAATATTAGGATTCTATAGGAATAGATATCTATGGATAGCTTTGTATCTAGACATTGTATTATAAATAAATAAACATATTTTTGCTCTAAAGTAAACTATGTCTCTATGCTTCTAATGAATATACCGAACTGCTCTAGTGAGGAAACATTCCACTTCCACACCACTTCATATCTCACTCTGTTGTATTAGAGATTCCTGTCGCTGTGTGCTATGTTGCAGGTGGTAAATTAAGAAGGCTACCCCACTTGTAACACTATAAATGTATAAACTGTATTACCTCTATACTCTTGTACTGCTTACCTAATAAAATAAATACATTTCCAGCTTCTTAAATAGCTGGCATCCAGCCATAAAATACTAGTGCAGGCCAATGTTTTTCGATATCATGACGTCATTTGTTTACCAGAATTAAATAAACTGGCCTAAACTATATCCTAAACTAACCTTAACTTAGGCCGAAGATAATCATGTGATATTGTGATGATCACTGGGTTAACTCTTCTTAAATCTTCCCAGCTTTATTACACCCAATCAACGGCAATGAGTATTTTATTGATCGTAATGGTTATGCTTTTTATTATATATTGGAAT
>CAJVPY010003503.1:0-13991 GCA_910591965.1 Dentiscutata erythropus
CATACTAATAGAGTATATAGACTGAGATATCTCAAACATAATATCGAAGTTAAATAGTCTATTTGGAGAAACTCAACATTGAAGATTAATATATTTGTTCCTGAAATAAGTCTCACTTTATGTCCTTCCATGTGTCCTAATTATTACTCATTCCATTCATTCAACACCTTTTTTGATACAAGAGAAAAATTAACTTAGCTTCGAATAAGTTTACACAATGTCAAATTCTAAGCAGTTGGTCTTTCACGTCCCAAACCCGATCAGTTTAGTTGTACTATAATATATTAAAAAATCGTTCTCAACGAAAATAAAAAATTAACCTCAACAAAAATAAAGAATTAAAAAATATAAAATAACATTAAACTATAATAATAATCCAATACTTATCGGTTTCATGGTATTCACAAATCACTCTATATCGATAATGACCTACCAAAAGAAATAAGTAAAAACATTCTAAAACAAAAACAAATTAAAAATATTTGCTCTGAAGGGCAGTTTACACCAAGAAAAGAAAACTAGCTACTCATTGACTCCAGTCTATATAAACCTTGATCCATTCTATCCTCCATTATAATAAACTGAAATGAAAAGAAAGGAGCCCGGTACTTATATTTGGAGTGTATAGAGTTGAAGTTTGAAGTTAAACCATGACAAGAGAGGTATTAAGCAATCTAACTTAAAAGAAAAGAATAAAAATAATGCTCAAAACAAAAATAAAAAGCAATTTGAAAGAATTTGCAAAAAAACTACTTATCTGGAAGTTTAACGTCCAAGCAAAGAGAACCCTAATTGAATAAATCTCCAAGTTGAGGTTTAATTAATAGTGATATATAAATAAAATAAAATAGAATATAACGTCCAAATGATATATAAAAAAAACGCTGATGTAGTAACTAGTAACTTGAATAGATAATGAAACCTTGGACTCTGCGATATATACCTATTCAAATTAATTATAGAAATGAGAATATTAATAATGCTAAAATGATGAAAGTGAAACGTTCGAATAATATTAGAAATCCGCTAATGTAGGACATATTCATTACCAAGGTGAAGTTGGTGTTGATGAACTGAAGCGTTCATTATTGAGACTGTTTAAAAGATCCCTGGATACCACTATAAAAATGGAATGTTCAGTATTTGTGAGCACTATCGATGTGAAAAGGAAGAATACCAAGTATTCATTTAATCTGAAAGCTGCTAAGATAGGTCGTATTACTAAAACACAAAATCTTGATTACAACTACAGTATAAAAATAGAACAACGAAAATCAAAAATTCTGAATCTGTCAAAAATCAGACATTAAATATTTGAAAATAAGAGAAAAGAACAAGCGACAAATTAATCTCAAAAATAAGAAGGGTAAAAAACATTAGTTTATAATAAGAACTAGAACAAGAAACGAAGGACTAACGAAGGGCACCAAACTATAATAAGCAAAGAAAAAAAGAAAAGAAATTTATCACTAATAAATGAAAGAAATCTTATTTATTAAAATTAGATCTTGATTACGGGAACTGATCAAAGGAACTGATCAAGGGTTGCGGCGCGCCAATTTTGTTAAAAATTTCTAACGATATTTAGTTCATAAAAATTTGTTAAATTGTTAAGGGGCTTCACTTTTAAACCTAAATTTTATAAGCTTTGTTGACCTTACTAGAGATTGGAACTGGTGAATAATTTTTCGAGCATCGGTCAAAAATTTCAAGCATCGAAAATAAGCTTCATTCACTGAGTTTTTAATTCGGATATCATCAAGTATTAGTGAATGTTAAAATTTAACTATTTGTTTTGATAATGACAACATAATGATACATTTTTTGATTGAAATTTAACTTTGATAATGATAACATAATTATATAATTGATATAAATTATATATTAAAAATGTATTGATAGTAGTATAATTTATAATATTACTAAATTTTTTAAAAATTCATCAAATATTCAAACATCGGTCAAAATTTTTTCACCAATGCTCGAAATTCGAAAGTTTGGGATCAATGAATGCTCGAAATTCACCGGTTCCAATCTCTAGACCTTATATCTGAAACTCTATATACTTATTAAACTTACTTTTTTATAATGAATGAACTAAAATTTATATTAGTTCTGTATAGAGAAAGTCATGCTTCTGTTATATCTTCATTTCACAAAGAAAAATAGAAAGTACAGGATAGTTGACAAAAGGAAATTTACAAACGTACTGTACTATACATACTAAAATAAAAAAAATCGTTATGGCGATTAATGCACTACCAACTACATAAAATATATAATTTTTTGCACTACGTATTTAATTCATACAGCACTATAGTAAAACTTATTTAAAATATAGCTTCGATTGGTCTCATCATGCTCACCGTTACTAATACATATATTTGTACAATTGTGTATAAAATGTACGTAAAGAATATGATCAATAAAATTAATTGGAAAGATTCTAGCCCAACGTGATTCTTCAGGCTTTTGGATATGATAAATTGGACATTCTGATATAGAATCAAGATTGTTCGTTGCCTGAAACCAATTAAATAAAAAAAATGCATGATATTGACTATTATTTGCTTGATGCTGAAAAATCGACACAATTCTAGTATACACAATGCCTTCAGTCTCTTTAAGCAGATCCACAAAATCACCAACTTTAAGACTTATCCGGATTGAATCTTGATTACTTTCAAATACGGTATATGTAATCGAATTATAAAATTCCAACTTTCTGTTTATCAATGCAAAATCTAAATTTAAATAATCGGCATATGCATTAAAAAGGTCTTGAAAAAATGGATGTTTAGCATCTAAATTCTTTGATATGCCTACGCTTTCAACTTTATTTTTATTCCACTTATTACCAAGTGAAATGTTAATAATGCTTTGATCGTGATATACTATAGTGGTATCTATGAAAAACATCTAAATTAATAAATAATAATGACTTTATTACTAGTAAATCAATATACTTACTGTCATTATCATTTTCAACACTTTGATTATTTATAAAAACTGATTGACTTTCTGTAGCATACCAGCCTGATAATATTGTGTGAAGGCTTGAATCCATTGCAAGATTATTTATCGCATTAGTTTGTGTATTAAATCGAGGATCTACCTAGCCATCAATAAGATGTCATAATGCTTGTATTGTATTATAGCGCCGAGTAAGATCAAGTTCAATTGCCTTACGGTTCGTATGCGGCACCATATTTTTAAATATGCGATATACCATCTCTTTTATGCTGCCGGCAGTATTTACTAGTGTCGCAAAATTTTGAGCATGCTGCGAAAGGTGTACATTTACATACAAATTTGGCAGATTTGTAAATTTATTTGGAAATAGCTAATAAAAATAGATTAATGATAAAAAATAGATTAAAAAAATTTGAAAAATTATACGTATGATACATATAATATATATAGTACGTATATACTACGTAAAAAAATATACATGCGAACTTGGCATGAATGCATATTCAACCATTATTATTCAGATTTAAGTGTTAATTTAGCGTTAGGCTAATTAGCTTGAATATGGCCTAGTTAAAAAAAATCTATATATCTTTTTTCTATTGCTATACATAAATGAAAAATAGAATTTTATCCACTCTAAAGTTTGGGTCACGTGACAGTGTATAAACTATTGTAGATAATTAAATAAATACTATTACAATGGTAATATTAGGGTGTCCAGAATTCTGCAATTGCAAATTCTGCGGTGAATTTGCTGAATTTGTTGAATTCACCGAAATTGTCAAATTTGGAGAATCCAGATCAGCCTTAAATGAAAACTTAATATTTGACGATTGTTATAAGTCAATCAAAATTCTCTGCTTAATAATACCAGTAGTGCTAGCCGGAATAGCTGTAAAAATCTGTACAATTATGTGTAGAAAAATATAAAATTGTAGAATTCTGGACATTCTAGCATTAGTAATCCTGGTCGCGCATAATTTTTGGCTATGACCAAGCTGATAAATTTCATCGGCTTGGTCTAACTTACAATTTAATTTTGTTCTTTATTCAGAATTTACTATCCCAATCTTGCTCATATTTTAGAGGTCATTCATTTTTTCCACATAATGGCATCTTTTGACTATACCAAATCGATCTGCCGATAATTTGCTTTAGCTGATTTTTTTTCACTATCGGCCAGGATCACTACCTAGCATATACAGTATTATATAACTCAAATGTTAGGGGCCGTCCTGATTAATCCAAGAAAAAAAAAAGCAATAATACCCCTCAATGCAAAAGTTGTACACAAATATAAATAAGGCATAGCGATAATAGATTAGAAACTTTGATTACTTACTTGTAATAGTGTTTCACGTTCACTTTCAAGTAATTCTTGCAATTCCTGGTATCTATTTTTTGTCATAAAAAGAGAGAATACAAGTTTTAATACTTTGGCTTCAATTGCCCAACAAGTACATAACCTAGATACAGCTAAATTTTGCTTTATATTTCAATTGTTTAATATTTCTGTTCTAATATGATGGGGCTTTAAAAATCTTCGAAGTATGAAAGACATTAGCATCACGAGCCTCAACATGTTAGAAAATATGAAACTTTGGCGGTGACGTAAGGGATTGAGTATTCGACACCAATAAGCAGGTTTTTCTATGTTTTTCCAGTGATACAGAAAAGCATTTTCTCTATTTAAATTAAATATATTAAATGTTGCTTCTAAAAGAGTGCGTGCTTTTCCAGCCATGGAGTGGTATGCATTTTGCAGTGTTTAGATATGCCGATCCCTTAATATATATAAAAGATATATATTATATGTAGTTTAACTTTTAACAAAAAAAAATTTAATCACCATTTAAGTGTCTTTAATGGTCCTGGCTTAGCCAGACCATACTCAACTTCTAATCAGTTCTTGTTAGTTTTAGAATGTTAACCTTCTATCTTTATAAACTGTTCTTTTGTTTGCTGGTGAAAATGAGCATTTTGTACATAATTATAATCAAAATTAGTATACTGATCATTTGGCACATTGCAAGTTTGGCAACTATAACTTGCAAATCATTTCTCTGTGGCAGGTCAGATGTAATACATCCAATCCCACCCATGACCCAATTGTCACCAATCAAAGTTTTCATAATAAAACCACTTTCCAAACATTTTATATCTTGAATAACTAGTTTAATAAAATCATCGAAAGTGGCCCCAAATGGAATGAAACCAATTAAAAAATGATTTTTTAATTGTTTTCAAACACTGCCTAACGAATGGTACACATTTCTGTAAGTACCAAAATCATCGACATAAATATCAAGAAAAATCTTTAAAATGGGCAAGTATTGTAGTGGTAATATAAGTGTAACATTTTCGCAAAGCAATCTATGTTGCAGTTTTATGCTACGGTATTTCCATCTGCTGCTGAAACGATATACAATCTCCTTAATAAAATATTCGTACTCTAAAAGCTCTGGCATGTCAACCAACCAAACATTAATATGTCTTTCTATATTTGCAGTGTCAATCAATATTGATTCTCCTTCAATTAACCATAATTCTTTTTCATCTCCACGAACATGCCAATTATCAGTAGGACGAATATTAGGAAGGTCTTCATGTAAAAGAGCTCGATCAACTTTTAACTTATATCGATTATTATCCATTTTATTTACTACCACTCCATATACTCGACATATAACTAATGATGCACATTCATAATAATTAAAAAATTACCAGCTTTGTATAATTTTAATAAACAATACAACAAGTTATTTATTTATTTTATTTATTTATTTTTATATAACAATAGATTTGATAAATTTGATAAAACAAACCTTTATCATCATTACTTTTTATTTTGTATTCACCAAACAGTAATGAATCCTGCCATAATTCTCCATACCAAAATTCTCGCTTTTTATTCGTAACAACACCAGGGCCAAAATACATTTTTGATATGAGTACTGAGTTGTTTAAAACACATTCTAAGTGTGTTAATGGAGAAATAGTGAATACTTTTTTTATAGATTCATAAGTTGATGGAGTTTAGTTCACACAGAGAGGTACGTTATGTTGGCATGTTTTGACTAAAGGCAACCTATTTCTCCATTCCCGAATCTGCCGGATATTTGTAGCAACATCTTCTTTTCGATATTCAGAATAAGTGAGGATCTTTATGAGATCTTCATACACAGAGGTTGCTACACATATATTAATTGTTAATAAAAATTAAAAAAATTTTTGACTCAAATATCGATTAACATTATTTACAAATCATATGCTTCGTAATCCAGATAAATATCATTGCAGATGTAAAGTTTGGAAAATATGGCCCATATTCGCCATCAAACTCTCTAAATTCAGAAGACATATCTTCTAATACATTATTTGTTGAATCTTCTCCACCCAATTCATAAGATTCATCACTATCTATTGAAGCTTCTATATTAGAAAACATATCTTCTAACACAGAATCTTTCACATCTGATTCATAAGAATCTATTGACGAATCTATTGACGCTTCTATATATGATTGTTCATTATTTATAATTTCATATATCAAATTTATATCAGATTTGTTGTACCAATTGAAGCTTCCATATTGTCAACTAATAATGCCTGCGAGGATTGATAGTTATCAATACTCTCAGGATCAAGCATTTTTCTAGACTTAAAATAATTATGTAGTAACATTTTATGTTAAAGTATACATAAGCAAAATTTGGTTTTTGCTAAAATACAAAAAAAAAAATTTATAATACTTCTGGCGAAATATAATTAGTAGTTGACAAGACTTCAGTTTCTTCAACTGAACTTTCCTCAGAAAATAGACTATTGATTTCCAAAGTAGAAGTTTCTTCAACTTTATATTTTACTTTCTTTGATTTTACATGAAATTAAACCTTTCATTTTGGCAATTTATAAAGAGTAATTTGTTTCTATATTTTCACTTATTAGTTATCGCAGCGATAATTGGTAGGTCTAACAGAGATAATTCAATTGTTTGACCAATTTCGCTGACCAATTCTGCTCTTTTTTATTACCTGTTATTATAAGTAATCTAAAAAAAAAATCTCTATAATATTAGAAATTATTTATTAGACTTTTAAATAATCAATATTAACAGTTGTAACTATTTAGTTTCTCATGATTAGAGATGGACATTATGCGCATAATGCTCATGCCTCCTGCCTCCTGCAAATGCATTATGTCCGTACAGTATGTAAATGATTAAATTTAAAGTTTTATTAAAATCAATTAAATATTCTAATTTTTATTATAATATTACAGGATCTAGCTATGCATCATGAAAATTTACATGAACTATCTATCTTTATGTACTCGTGATTCTGCCTATTCTGGAAATTTGAACCATGCTCTAGTTTATCTGAATGCATGATTAATTATTATATAATAACGATATAATAAAAATATTGATGGAAATATATGTATTTAAAGGCAAAAAAGGGTTGATTCGACTATTTTTAGCTTAAGCTAATAAAATTATTTTCTCATGAAGATCGAAAGAGTAAATAACTAAAGAAAAAAATAACAAAAATATATACCTTCAATAGTACTACTACATCATTTAACCCATATCAAAAATGCCTAATGCTAAACAAATATTTGGTAAATTAAAGTTTTAAATTCAAAGGAATTTACAATTTTCTTTAATATATTTTTTATGTTAGAATTGAAACCACAAAAAGAAGCAACGAACAAAAAGCAATCAGGCATGTTATATAAGAACATCACTTAGTTTACTAGTGTTAAAAAAGATTACTGTAGAAATTTTAAATCAATTTGACCGATTTTTTTATTATTAATCTTTAGGCAATGCCACTATAAATTCAACCTCCAAGAGAGCACGCAATCAAAGTCAACAAGATGCAAGTTCTGCTACAAGTTTGGTTCTAAAAAGATTACCAAAAAACAATCAAGAACAACAAAATAATAATATTACAAGCTCTGCTGTAAGTTTAGCATTCAAAAAATCTAACACATTAGTTAAATTTTAAATATGTTTATGAAAAGCAGTTGCCCGATGAATCATTATTTTAGCCAAACAAAAGAAACAATGAGAGCAATAATGCCACATTTGAAATAGCAAATCAAGGAAACAAAAAGAGAAATGATGATATTAATAATCCTACATTAGAAAATGAAAACACTACATCTTTAGCTTCCTCAACAGATCATGGAAGTGATGATGATCTTGTACCTCTTCCAGTTTCTTCGTCATCTTACAAAAATAATGATGCTATTAGACCTCTTTTAGTTTTTTTATCAGTTCACAGAAATGATAATGTGACGCCTCTTCCAAATTCTTTATCAGTTTGTGGGGATGATATTATTTTGTCTTCCTTGATTTCTTCTTTGGGTATGATATTTTGATTACTATATAAAAAAATTTTTTTTTGTTAGTTCTAATGTTTTAATTTTAATAATAGGCGATCTACAACCAAAACGACCAGCACAATTTCAACAAACAGATAATGAGTTTGAAATTGCTTTGTGGCTAGCCCATTTTAAAAGAATATTGGATTTAGCGAATAGTATTAGAAACGGAATGATGACAAAAATAGATGATAAAAAACAGGATCTGGCTTCTACCCCATTGCACGATTCCATATCAAAACTTCTAGAAATTGATCATATAAGAAATAGTATGGTTTTACTATATAAGTAAATTTGTATCATACTAATATTCTATTATTTGAGTTTAGCATATAAAACTTCAATTGCAAGATGAATATAAGGCACTATTTCTCCACACTAGAAACAACAGTACAGTATTATATAAAGTAATTATTACGAAAGTTTGTAAAATTACAAAAACTGATTAAAGATTGAGGTCTTTGACCAAGAACGTCAGTGGATAGTACAATATGTACCATTATAATTTTCACACTGCTGTAGTGAAATTGTCAAATGAATTCAAGTTGATTTATAAAAGGTCTGTGAAGACAATATTTAAAATAATATTTAATTATATTCATCATACGGAAATTTCACACTATTAATTAATTAAGTGAATTTATTTCTGACAATATATGGAAACAATTGCTACAAATGTATTTAAAAGCAACCGATCAAAAGAAATTAAAGAAAAATTCTGCAATTTGTACAAAACTTGGTGGTTTTGTACATCAAGTTGTTAAAGCTATTCTCATCACTCAAGATGATGAAAAAGATACCCAAAATGTAATTAGAAAGTTCGATGAATATACCATAGATCTAGAAATTCCGACTAAGCTTGGAATCATAGGATTGTTACCAGTGCAGGAACTTTTAGAGTGATAATTTCTTTTTCTGTAATATGAGGTAATTAATATGAAGTTATTCTCTGCATTTTTTATACTTAAAGTTGTTATATTGTATGTAATTATGAAGCAAAAATAATGAATTATTTGTAAAGAAATTTATTCATTCATCTATACATGTTTTCTGACTTAAGACTCAAATAGTGTACTATATATAAAATTGGTGAATTAAGTAACTTAAAAAAACGTATCTAAATACAAAGATTAAACAATCTAATAATTAAATATCTAGGCCCCAGGCTCCAACAGTTCTTATTGTAACTTAGCTGCACCTTAATTTTAATTTTTATATAATTATCTTGTAATTATCATTTCCCTTATTCCTTATTGATATTAGTTTCCTGTTTTTTTGTATAATGGATTGTCATAATTACCACCACTAATTATCTTTGTAATCATTAGTGATATTAATCGGTCCCACAGTAATCGCCTGCTGACTTTGAGCAATATTTGTAAAAAATTGGCATTTTTAACCGGTATTCGTCCAATAAATAAAGTCAGAAAAATCAGTCTCATTTAAATTACTCAAAACTAATACAAAACTAACAAACTTCTATTAGAAAATATTAATTTTTCTGACTTTATTTATCTTGCTTAAAGTCAGCTGATAATTATTGCGGGACCCTAACACTTTAACTGGTTGGTTGACAGATTCAAATTTAGTTACTTATTGTGTTTCTTAATTTAGCCTAAAGATTGGAACCAGTGAATTTTGAGCATTTATTGATTCCAAACTTTCGAATTTTAAGCATTGGTGAAAAAATTTTGACCGATGTTTGAATGTTTGATGAATTTTTAAAAAATTTAGTAATATTATCAATTGTACTATCAATACATTTTTAATATATAATTTATCAATTATATAATCATGTTATCATTATCAAAGTTAAATTTCAATCAAAAAAATGTATCATTATGTTGTCATTATCAAAACAAATAGTTAAATTTTAACATTCACTGATACTTGATGATATCTAAATTAAAAACTCAGTAAATAAAGCTTATTTTCAATGCTTGAAATTTTTGACTGATGCTCGAAAAATTATTCACCGGTTCCAATCTCTAATTTAGCCATGGCTAAAGGATATCACAAGGCTACTGTGGGGAAAAAGAAAGTAGGAATTGTGAGTTAAATTGTATTATAGTAAAACCTCCATAAAAGCACTTAAATGCACACTCAAGTTTGGGGCCCAAACTTATACTGTATATACCTCTGTAAATGCACTTTTTTATATTGTTCTTAATTGCACATTCTTAAAATTTGGTGCACTTAGAAGTATAGTTTTCCCAGTAGTCTTTAAAAGAGAATGCATCTAGCCTTGGCTTCAGGACTTTATATGTTATAAGACCTTCTCATTTGTTTTGGTCAAAGATTAGGTTACATTTTTATTTATGATAAGAACTTCTGTATATTTAATATATTTTCCCTGTTTTGTAAACATATTAAAAATTCTAATTATGTTCTATAAACAATGCAAAAAGATACTCTCCTCATGAAGGGTATTCTTAAATATCAACCTAGATGTGAATTCATAGTGATTGAGATAGTGCACAAGTTTTATTATATAATTATGGCTATTGCCATAACATTTTGGATAAAAATCAATAATATGAATACTGATATTATTGAGATATGCTCAAACATTACTATTACTATGATTTTCTAATAATTGTAGTAGCTTGAGATGATTCTAAATAGTTTGTTGAATATTTTACAAAAAATGTGTGTCAATTATGAAAATCTATAATAAAAAGCATGAAAACACTTGAAAAATATTTTATTTATTTTAATATTTATAAAGTTTTGATAAGTCAGCGCAAAAAAAGGTAATTTGGGAAAAAAAGTTTTTTGACTAAAATGGTAAACTCACTGTTCATTTTTTACTACTTAAAATTTTTCTTTCATGTAATAAACTATCTCACTTATCTTAATGACAAGTTCGATTGATAGATTAAAAATTACTTTTCGTTAATTAAAATTTATTAATTGAGGCACTTGAGAATGCCCAAAAACTAGGCTATACTCAATGCATATGATTCGCTTGTATATGCGATAAGCAAGAGTGTTTCCCTTCTATAATGAAGTAATACAACTACCCTGGTTCTACTGTAAAGTAGTAAAGAGAGAGAGATAAAAAGTAAGAAATTGGACTATATTCCGTAGGATAATCTAGGTGAGTTTAATAAGTAGTTGCTTTCACCTCCCCCATGTCTTAGGGGTTTGGATGGGTGTATGTCTACTCTGACAAGCAATAAAAATATATAATAAAATCAATTAGCAAGAAACTAACACTCTTTCAATAGTAACACTCATCGGAAAATTTTTTTATTGCAGTCCTGTGCAGATTTGCAAAAAAATTAAATAACAAATTAAATAAAAATCTGTACAAAACTTCAAATTTGATACTATAAATGCAGAAATTAAATGGAGTTCTGTGCAAAACTTCAAATTCTAAAAATTTTGCAGATTTTTCACAACAATTCTCTAAAGCTCTACAAAAATACAAATTTGCACTTATTTAATTTTCCCAATGCTATTTTGTAATTATATAAAATAAGCTATTAATACTATTTTAAATCAGCCCTACATTAACAAAAATAGATTTATATTAATATTATATAATAATAATTTTATAATATATTAAAAATATTATAAATATATTATTGTTATATTATATTTATATTTTAGTTTTAAATAAGTTTAATTATATAAAAAAAAATATAATAAAAGTATAATAAAAATATATTTAAAATATTATATTTTCAATAATATATTAATGATATATTATTTATATTAATATTATATAATAATAATTTTATATTTAAATTATAATATATTAAAAATAGGGTGTTATTTTTTAGCGACTTGTCACTATGGCAACCCTGTGATCGACCAATCAAATTTGATCATGGAATTACTACTAGAGTTTGAAACCGATTCTATTTTTATAAGTTAAAACCGGTTCAAATTATCATTTTTTATTAATAATAATAAAAAAATAAAAAAAATAACTTTATTATAAAAAAAAAATAATAATAATAATGTAGCGCAATTTACAAAACTGTTATGCCATAATGACAAAACCCCAAATTTTGTACTACACTATGCTCCCAAACACCACTATAGCACCGCAAGATCATATTGACAACAATATAATCTCATTAATTCATGCATCCTCTAGTTTATATATCGACATAACCTACTTCAATTGTTTCTCTTTCAACAATTTCACGTTCTATTAAATTCTCTTCAAAGTTCACATTTTGGTGTGACCTACTTCATCTCATCTTTCTATTATGGTGCTTGTTCGCTGGGTCCTGATTCTAAGCCACATAGGAAGAAAAGAGTTTTAATATTGAAGCAAGCACAAAAATAAAAGAAAATATCAACTTACCCTAAATAATCCAAAAAGTTATTATGAATTACCAAGTAAAGCCCAAAGGTTGTTGGCCAGATTCCCGATTTAAGGCACAGAGAAAAAAAAAAAAAAAAAAATAGAACATTAATATCAAAAGTGAAAAGAACACAAGAGCGGAAGAAAAAAATACCAACTTACCAGAAATTAATCAATAAGTAATTATGAATCACCAAGTAAAGCTCGAAGGTCATTGGCTAGGTTCCGATTCTAAATCCAGAAAGGAAAAAAAAAGAACATTAATATCAAAAGCAAAAAGAAAAAAAAAATAATAGCAAATACAAAAAGCAAAAGAACGAAAAAAATACCAACTTACCAGAAATGATCAATAACTATTAAATCACCAAGTAAAGCCAAAGGTCGTTGGCCATGTTCCTAGTTCAAAGCCCAGAGAGAATAAAAATAAATAAATAAGCATCAAAAGTGAAAATGAAGAAATACAAGAACGAAAGAAAAATACCAACTTACCAGTAATAATCTAAAAGTTATCATGAATCACCAAGTAAATTTATAAAAAAAAACAAATATATTAGTATCAAAAACGAAAAAAACTACTAATATACCAGAAATGATCTGAAAGTTATCGTGATTCACCAAGTAAAGCCCAAAGGTCATTGGTCAGGTTCCTGATTTTAAGTCCAGAGGAAAAAAAAAAAAAAAAGCAAAAGCAAAAAGAACGGAAGAAAAATTCAACTTACTAGAAGTTAATCAATAAATTATCGTGAATCACCAAATAAAACCCAAAGTCATTGGCCAGGTTCCAAATTTTAAGTCCTGAAAAAAAAAATTATTATTATTATTATCCAAGTAAAAAGATGAGAAGAACACAAGAACGACAGAAAAATACTGAATTACTAGAAGTGATCTAACAAGTATCGTGAATCACCAAGCAAAGCCCAAAGGTTGTATGCCAGGTTCCCAATTCTAATTTTGGAGAAAAAAAAAATGAAGCAAAAAATGAAAGAACAAGATGGATGAAAATATCAACTTACCAGAAGCTATCTGAAAAGTCTATTGTGAATTACCAAGGCCAAAGGTTCTAATTCTAGAGAGGAAAAAAAAAAGAATTAGTATCAGCAAAAGAAAAAACACAAGAACAAAAAAAAAAAAGAATATTTATTATTATCCAATGCTTTACTATGATCAGCTCATAAAATAAATCAATTATTTTATGCCTATTTTATATTTTATAGCTACATATTTATTACATTGCATGTATTTTTTGCATTTACATATATCGCATCTGTATTTTATACATTTTGCATATATACTATATTTATTTATTTAT